>JAULBZ010003108.1:0-17172 GCA_032360805.1 Neoturris breviconis
TTTGCTAACTCTCCATTTATGACGTCACAAAATCGTAACTCTCCACTTCTTCTAACTCTCCATTTAGCCGTCCCCGAAAATGCAAAACCCAAAGGCTTAAAAGTTTTAAAAATAATTTTGCGGATGAAATTTTTTAATACGCTGCCTATTGTAGAGGGGGGCTCATAAAATTCATAGCAAATATAATTCTGGAAGATGTATTTTGGACTACTTTCGCATAGTCGAAACGTATGGAGACAAAAAAAAAAGCTCATGATAATTCATCGTACAATTACATAAGGCCAGTACTTTTTTGGTAGCCTTGAAGCTTCATATCCAAATGAGCGCTTATCTCGAAGAAACGGCTAGTCAAATCGGACAAATTAGCGCCTAGTCCAAAACTTCTGATATTATTAAACGCCGACGTTTGTTTATTCGAAGAAATACAGTGTTTGGCATCAAATTAACGCCTACTTGACGCTACCCGGTGCTTCAATATAGGAAACATGTAATAATCTTTCCCTAAAAGTAATTTTGCTATACCTTTCGTATGTTGATCTATACGAAAACGAAAATGTGGCTTAATAGTACCAACTATGTATTTATCACTTATGTCCAGTAGGACTTGACTTGATACTAAAATATATGCCTTGATTATCCAAATTCTATTAAAACAACATGTCATTATTTTTCAATTTTTTATAAAATCATACACTATACAAGTAAAAGCATAAAATATTCCCCTTACCAGATATTTTACAAATAACAGATTTCTTAAAATAAATATCAGTAGCGACTTAAAAATACATTGAAGAAAAGGTTTCCAGGAAGATTCTGGCACACGCTCTCAATATTAAATTCTATTATAAGTACAAAAAAAGTAGGTAAGAAAGGGGGCATTGGATGATTAGAGATCAAAATAAGGGTAAATAGTATCCATGAAGAAAAGTAATCGGTCATGTTTGATCGGCTTCTTTGTACAAGTTCTTCACAGATGCAACTCGAGAGGGTGAAGGGTGTGTGGGCAATTTTCGTGGAGATACGCTGCATAAATATTTGTCTTCTTTAACACACGGACGGTAAATAAAATGTGCGATGTACTAGTGCAACGAAGAAACTAAGCAAATGAAAATTCATATTTTTAAACAGGCCTCTGAATACACGACTGCATTCCCCTGTGGAGGAGCATCTTTGGAGGCTAATTTGCAGCCAACAGGCAAATTAGTCTCCAAAGATGCTCCTCCACAGGGGAATGCCGACGTGAATTCAGAGGCCTGCTTAAATTTCGTTCATGAAACGAACGTAAAAAGAAAAGAACAAAATTCCAAAAATGAACAAAAAATTGTTCTACAACGAGCAAAGACCTGTCTCCAAAAAAGGAGAGTACTTAGTCAATATTACAATCGGTTGGTTACTTTGTATTGCACGCACCAATCAATTGCAAGCTCGATGACTTAATACTCTTCTTGCACAATTCATCATAGTTTGGGGCAAATTATTTAGAGACTGTCCATTCGACTGTCTACTATAAGCGTAAACAGTATTACCATAAAGAAAGAAATTTTATCGGAATTTATCGATCGATAGTTGGAAAGGAGAAATTTATGTGTTTTACCTTGCTTAGATTTTGCGATAAACCATCGGAAAGAGTGAAACTAAATATATAAAAATTGCAGTTGACTATTTTATCTTGAATTTCGCAGATTAGGACAAAAGGTGAAAAGAAATTCGGCGAAAATATCTTCCGGAAAAATTTCTTCCCTTAGGGTATAACTCTGAACGAACTTGATATATATTGGTTTACGTTGATTTTGACGTCTGAAATATACAAAATATGACTAGCTAAACTCTCTATCTAAAATGTATACATATGTTTATATATTTGTATCTAAGCTAAAAACATTATAAAATATATGTACACGTGGAAAGAAAATATTAGAAAATTATAAAATTCTGAATAAAATGTACAACTAGTTACATTATAACGCTTAGACTCATACTTCGAGTAACTTGTTTTCCAACCAGGCGTCGTTTATTTTTACCGCTATCGAATATGGAAGCGTTCTCTGACGCAGCTTTCTCTGCTGCCTGAAGTTTTCTATAATGAAAAACAAACCGAAATATATAAACTTTTAGGCTTTGAAACTTGGCAGGTATATTATTTGGCCCATTAGCTTTTAAAAAAATAAAAAAAATATGATGACGTCAGCACTTTTTAATGACGTCATAAATTGACCCACTTAGAGTAAAATATAACATTTCTTTATCATCCAATATCGTTTAAAATATTTACATGTTGGCGTGTTCTTCGAAAGAGGAAACAATGATATGCCCAAATATGGAAAATTAATGCTAGGAGTATTCAAATATTGACCAATGATCAATATGAGCTGGTCCATAAATTCAATCGCAAGTTTAATCTAAGTTAAGAAAAGTCACAAAATTTCATATAATTTCCTCAAGTCCTTAAAATTTGTCGCAAATCAAAGTAGCAGCGGACCAATTTGACCCCGCCATGTGAAATAGAGTTTAACATGTTTATTCATTACAAAACACTTTCATGATAAAAAAATTAGAAGAAAACACGTTACCTTGATAATATTTGATTTTTAAATTTTTCTTCGTTTAATTCTTTTCTTAATTGCACCTATATAGAAAATATTATCAATCTCAAAAATTCGAATATAAAGATTGAATTCAACAATCAGAGGTACGGTATCGAAAGTAGCCCACCAAACCAAGTGAAAGTAAAACCTAAGCACATAAATAATATGATTTCTTGCATATACACACATCATACAGTGTTTGAGATAAGTCTTTATTAAGATGGTAAAGTTTCAGGTCAAATTGGAACACCTTTTTCGAAGTAAAATTATATCAGGTCACTGGGGAGGAGAGTTGTGAAATTTCGTATCATAGCCTGAAACAATGCTCAAAAATCACTCTTCCACAGTGGATATGAATAACATACACACATTATACATCAGCATCATGTACACACCAAATAAAAGTGGAGAATAACCTGTGTTATAGTATTAACTGTGCTTTTAAAGACTTGTGTCTATGTATGTATATGTATATGTATGCATATGATATACACATGAACTACTATATTATATTATTTGACTGTACTTTGATTTTATTGGTAGTAGAAACCATGTGGTTATTGTTTTTTATAAAGTTTAAGTGGTTGTCATCATCTGTTAAAATTAATAAATAAAGAATATTGAAATAGAACATTAATAAAATTTCTTTACAAACAATCCATTCTTTTATTAAAATAATATTCCTCTGTTGAATTGTGTATTGTCATTATATTTCTAATTAGCATTGAAAGTAATTAATGTTATAAAAACCAACTTATACTCATGATAGTATTTAATGTTTTAGGACCACAAAGTGGATAACATTAACCTTATTCAGGCCGGGCCTTTTAGGGGCTCCTTAAAGCCGGGGATGGGGGGAGGGGCTAAAACCTCATGATGTACTGTTGAAACTTTCCAGAAAGTTAATAGATCAACACATAATTAAAATTTTAACATAACTATTTTCCCGATGACGTTATCATTCATAATGACGTCATCATTGGAAATCAAGTGATACAAGAAATAAATTTAGGTAAAAAAGCATTTTGTTCCAAAACTATATACAGAAATGTTTTTCAGGCAAAAATAAGAAGAAAACCTTTTAACTTGAGGTAATATTTATTTCAAAATTGAAGAAGGAAGCTTCCCATATTCAATATGGAGACTTCAATTCTTGAAATCTTAAAAATTATTTTTATAAAAAATATCACTTATTATTTCAAAAAATTGAGGGAGCTTCCCCAAAATACCAAAAAAAAGGCCAAAAAAGATTCATGGTCAAAGTCTCATAGAAAAATATTTTTCAAAAGTTTTTCAAAGTTCAAATGTGATTTTAGTCAAATCCATCTAAACTGAATTCAAAAAATTCTTAAGTCAATAAAAATAGTAATGAATTGGACATTTTAGTGAATGTATATCAAATTTTCAAAAAAATGCTCTGCTTTGGAAAAAATCCCTTTTTCACTGATACTCCATCCTGAGTAGACGAAATCAAAAACAATTTGGCCAGCAGTCTCGTAATATTGACTAGAATGCCATAACCAAATTTCAGGACGGTAACACGCCTTTTCGATCCATTGGACCGAAAATGCCATTTGGACCCTTTTTGCCTAAAACTCGGACCAAGTAAATGAAATCGATAATCTTTTGACGAGTCCTTCTAAAATATCACCACAAATGCTGGTACCAAACTTTAAAATGCTAGCATTTCAGGATCATGGTCTAAGAAGAAAAGCAGGCCGTTGCCGACGCAAAGTGATAGTAATAGCTTGGTGGATTAAAAATGAAGCTGCACAGAAGGGTGTTATGTCAACCAGTTTGCAATGAATTGGTCTACTGTATGAAGTCAAAGAAACCAATCCATTGCAAGTTTGTTGATACTGAACTCTTTGTAAATTTTGATTTCAGGCGCAATGCTCAACCTCTTAGAATATTGAAATATTTCGGTAGATTTACCAGATTTAAAATTACCAAGAATGTAAAATGAAAATCTCATGGCCTGACTTCCTGAAAGCATTATTTGAGAGGTATACCTTTGTAAACTGTCCAACAAACTGATTTTGTAGTATTTCTGCTGCTGATGGACGTGATGATGGCTCATTTGATATCATACTCTACAAGAAATAAAATCACATGATAAGATGGCGACGTGTGGGAAATTCATATGACAAAAAATAATTGATATAAGAACAAAATATCTTACTGATAATAGTGTATTGAATTCAGGTGGGTGTTGAGGTAGTTCAGGTAAACCAGTCGATCTGAAAATAAATATGTAACTGTAAGTAGAAGATAAAATAATGGCTTGTACCAGATCAATAAATAAAAGAGTAACATATTGAGGAGGTGCTTTTATGAACTCGTGCAAAATTGGAAAAGATAAATGTGATTATAATATATTTCCCCTTTTACTTATTTGTTTGGGCACTAAATCAAGGGGAGGGTATCTTGGCTGAAATCCATCTTTAACATTTCATAACTGTAAATTAAAATTTAATAAATTTCCCCGACAGTCAACAAAATAAATTTCCAAGTTTCCATACTTTTGCCCTAAAATACCATTTCCAGGTTTTCCAGATTGTGCAAACCATTATTTGAAATATCACGGGACAGTGTTTGAAATAAGAGCAAATAATCACTGTGGAGGAGCGATTTTTAAGCATAGCTTCAGGCTACTGAATGAGGCACTATTGTTACCTGATTATATGCCATGTTGGTCCATTTTTAGGTAGATCTGATCCTCCAGCCTGAAATTACAAATAAAAAATATTATTTAATGGATAACATATAAGCATAAACGACAACTGTGGAAAAGAGCAATTTATGATTTAGTTGGTACAAAAGATAGTAGTAATCATTTTGTTAAAACTCTGCTATTATGTATATCAACCTCAAAGTGAACATATCTTTTAAACAACATCAATATTACTTACAGCTAGGAAGGTTGTTAATCCAAGTGCAAATATGTCAGCTTTTGGCAAGTTTGAAAAATCCTATAAAATAACGACAATTTTATAAAGATAAAGATAAGGAGCCATCTCCAAAATTCGTTACCAAAATCAATTATTTTAGCAGCTTTAAAAAGTAAAATTTAATTATTTTGAGAAAAATTAATCTATGATGAAGAGTGTTAAGTCAATGAGCTTGCAATTGATTGGTTTCTTCGGGACGAAGAAACCAATCAATTGTAAGATCATTGATTCAGCATTCCTTCCCTGGTAACGAATTTTGGAGATGGCCCCTAAGAATATACTATTTTATCAACACTAATTGCATTGATCAAGTACATTTTTTTATCGTTTTCCCTCTCTCAGAGTCATGGTCACCACTAGTACTTTATTTATCCTCTCCAGGTATTAATCTAGCTCCTGTTGGGTGATACAATCCTCAATCTACCTTATTTTAACATGAAAAATGGCCGGAACCACTTTACAGGAGAACAGGTAGGTGGCAGTGCTTTTCACCAATTTTCACCCAAGGGTGGGTTTGAACCAGGGTAACGGTAAATAATGACACATTTAAAATAAGTGTTCCCCATTCATTATTTACCGTGAACTAATGACTGGACTAATGACTGGAGAGTTATTATTTGCCATATCCAGAGTTATTTTGGGGACACCGTTTTTTAAATTACTGAAAAGTTACTATAGTGGTCGGTCGGGCCTAGTAGAAAATTTTGAGATTTTCATTTTTAGATGGGCGGAAAATACGTTTCCCGCGATGAATTTCCAGGATAAATAAAGTCAAGGTTTAGTGGTTTTTCACCTAACACTAAAAAAACGTCTTTAGTTCTAGTTAAAACTATGTATTTGGACAAGGTTTTGTTTGCACGTTTATGTTCTTTACGATCGAAACTTACTATATTGGTGGAGTCATTTTTAAATGGAATGGAATATATTGATTGAGGAGTCATTACTAACTGGTAAATAGTGATAAGGGAGTCCAAATTTACTGTGACACCAGGAATCTCCAGATCATCAGCACAACTACTTGGCCATTGAGCCCTTACTGCTTACATTTGCGTAAGTACTCACTGGGCACTAAAGTTCTAGCCATAAATATCATTTCAGTGACTTTGAATGGATATTACCTGACTATGGTAATTGAAATACTGAAAAATCTGCTTCTTCGTGTACTTTAAAGGAAGAAACTTTTGTGAGGAGAAACTTTCGCGAATGGAACCACCCGTAAAATTTCTAAATTTTGCAATGATAAACTTTTGCGATAGGTATATCTGAGAAACATTTGTTGGGATAAATTGCAAATGGGTTACTTTAAAGATTTTCTCGGATCATAGGAATAATTAAAGAACTATAAATTGCAACTTGTTATAAATTTTGCAATATACTTTTTTTAGATTCTACAACATCAATGTTACATCGCCTTGATTGGAAGTGTAGTACATCTGAGACTGCGGGGGTTAAATTTTGCGAACTTGAAAATTTGTGAAATGTGAATGCAAAATTTTGTAAAAGTTAAAAAAACGATAAACTTTCGCGTATTGCCCTGGGTTAAAAATTTCGCGAGACAATCTTTCGTGAAAAAGGCAAAAAGTTGTGAAATTCATGGTAGATTCTCCTCGTGAAAGTTTCTTCCTTTAAAGTATTTACCTCTTGCAGAACTTCATTTGGTAGGAATCTACAATCTCCCTCTTCCACTTGAGGTTTATGAACGGAAGTCACATGGCCAAGGTCGCCTAGTAGAAAATAGAAAAATAACAAAATAAAATAATAAAAAATTAAAATTGCAAAAACATAACAATGAATCTGATCTTGATGGGTAAGTTTTATAATATAGGATCTTTGAAGCCCTATCAAAGCTTTGAATTCAAACCAGTATTCTACCAAGTCAATTTGAAATTTACCCTCGATCAAGGCTGATGAGCATTTTACTGATTACTCAAATAAAGGTAATAACTAAACCAGTTAGGAACTGTCTTAAAAATAAAATCTACAGAGGAGAGTACAGAGTCAATGAACTTGCAATGGATTAGTTTCTTTGTACCAAAGAAACCAATCCATTGCAAGCTCATTGACCTAACACACTTCTGTACCGAATCATTTTGTTGAAATTTGTCAACATTAATTGATTTCAACAGACATACCTGAAAAACCTGAATGCAATATATTTCGAAAAACATTGAACAGACAAACGATAGAAGAACATTTGACATTTATAAGTTTATAATCTGAATTTTAACCAACCTATTTTATACATGATATTATATGGAGCAGTCTTTTGATCTGTATCTTCGCCATAATAACCATCGTCACTGCTATTTTCTCCTGATGTCTTTACTTGATGGACATGACAAAGAAATACATTTCCTGAATAAAAAAACAGTTTAGAGTCTAGCAATCATAGTAACTAAAAAGAAAATGTTGATTTTTATTCACTTGAAAGTACGAACTTCAAATTTATAGCAACGAAACCTACAACAAGTCTTGTTGCTCAACGATATCATAAAAATATGATAGTACCTGGTTTAATATCCAAATGTGCAAGTTTTTGTGAATGAATGTATTTCAGCCCCTAAACAATAATACATAAAATATAGTCATCTATAAATCACTTCGTGTTGATTAACCAAAGGATAGTATTAACTTTTAATTGGTTGTGAGCCCAATCCAGTAGGCAAAACCTTGTGCAAAGTATGCAGCCAAGATGCATGCTATTCTAGCGTCTTTACTGGAAACTTTGAATACTCTTCTTTATATCTACTTTTGCTTATACTTTTTAAAATTTTGGCAAAAAACTTGTTCATAGTCTAAAGTAAAGACGCTAGAACACTAGACACTAGCGACTTTACTGCGGCCTTTGAACAAATTTTTGCCCACTGGGATATCAAATAGAGATTAAAAATGATTACCAAATTCCATCAAAATCATTACTAGGCCTCTAGGATCTTACCGGGACGATATTTGAGATATTTGCAGTTTGATAAAAAGTTCTCTAAAGTTCTATTTATCGAGTAGAGTTAAGACTCAGAACTAAGGATCTTGGGACTTTTTGCAAACTCAATGAATTCTGTTGTTCTTAGCAGCCTAATACTCAGACTTTTGGGATGAATTTAAATTTTCGTGCCATTTATCTTGCTAATCAGTATGATAGACTTTTTCTCTAAGTTAAAATTTAAACATTTTGCAACAATTTCACTATCTGCAGTATTTTTGTCCAAGATTGTAGTTTCAGGTTTACTTACCTTGCAAAGTTGTAATAAAAGTTGTTTTAAATCTTGTATATTCATTTGAACTCTATTCATTTTATTTCGATTTATTGTTTCAGAAAGATTCCCACCTATGAAGTGTAATAAAGAAAATGTGAATTATGTATTTGCAAAAAAGGCCACTGATCTCACCTTAAAGTGTTGTTTAGTTAAATAATAAAATCTACTATAAGATTGCTGACTCTGCATATAACAGAACATTAGGATTCACTTCCACATATACTAAGCTTACATCGTTCAAAGTAAGAGCAATACTCACTGCAAAGGAGTGATTTTTGAGTTGCTAGATAGCCTGAAGCAATTCACAGTGAACACTGGCTCATATGACGCTTGCAACACAAATGAAAAACACATGAACATAATAATATACTAATACTCATAGCAATAAGAAAAAATAATCATTATAGAGGAATACTATGTAGTCTAGACCCATACTCAAAACCACTCCTCCACAGTGACTATTGTTTTATTTGATGCACTGCGTACCATCACAATATTCATTTTGTATTAACATATGATTATTTTCAGCCCATGCTGAATAATAACGCACAACATGCTGCTGATGCCCTAATACTGCATGTGCCCAAACTTCACGCAAAGCCATTTGCCTGAAAGATAAAATATACAATTGTTAAGTACAATGCAGGCAGTTGGGATCAAGGCTATTATAATCAGCACGGATAACCTAGAATCGAAAGGTGAGATCTCTTCAACATAAAAGGTACAGTAACCATTACTTTAATTTGCAGAAACCCATTGAAAGTAGCCTGTGCAATTGTGTTAACAATTGTATATATATAATTCTGATACAGAACAAATGTTTTTTCAATAATACGAATAAATTAAGGGCATATTTTGTACAAACTAATCGATGTTATTGTTTCTTCGCAACTTTTTCCATAATTTTGAAAAACTGATAGGTATCTGTTAAATGCCTTATTTATTTGTTTTAAAAGGATCTTAGGATCACCCCTGTGATTTCATTGGGTTAAATAGCTCAGCTGCTCTCGGAATGAAATCTTTAAAAAGTAAGGTACATCGAGCAATCTGAAGGAACTCCGAAAACACAGAGTCATAGAAAATAGTTGATGGAATGTTACTTGAAAGGTTAGGCATTCTGACTATAAAAAAGGAAATTAATCTCTTTTATCAAAGAATTTATACTAAGACACCATCTTTTATGGTGATATCAAGGTCCAAGAACATAGCATGGGTACCTTGATGCTATATTTTTAAAATCCAGTTGTGGAGGATATATCTTTAAATGAGGATTGAAAATCTCCTTTATCATTTATTGCATTGTATATATATATAGGGCATGTTTGTAGGCTATGTATATAAGATATGTATAGGCTATGGATATGCATATATATGCTCATCATATATGCACAGCGACAGCACTTTCAAAAGTAAGTCTTTGAGCAAGCTGAAATAATCAGAGAAGACAATAAACGAAGCTACATTAATAGATATCTTTAAATGTATGCCAAAACAAAATATTAATGTTGCTTTTGTTAGTTTATCCATCAATGTTTTTACTCATGTCAGCAAATCTTCTTCGCAGCCTGCCTCTACTATTTTTCATATATTAAAACAAAAAAAGTAGATATTATATACATTGTATTTGTTCATTTATTATTTCCATGTTTCTATGCCCCCGGGCCATCCATAACTATTTCGCTATTAAACAAAGCTTAAATGGTCAAAAAATTGTGTGTGAATAAAAGCAATTAGCTAGTAGAAAAGTAAGTCCATCCCATGGAATTCAAAAATATATTTTACAAATTTCAATGAATTGCACACAATTTTATACGGTACAACTTCCTATATATTTATAAACAAAGATAACTACTTACTCATCTATCGATCCAGCAAGTGGTTTGATTGATTTCTTTAATGCATATATACAACCATCTACAGAAAAAATATCATTTAGGCCATTCACATTTGATTTGTCCCTCATATTAGGTCCAATCAAAAGTAATGACTCATTTATGATCATCATCTTGCTACTTTTTATATTCTTCATTATATATCTCTGCAAAAACTTAACAATAACAAACATCTTAAAAATATTGAATAATGGCTCATCCCTCTTTCTATTTTCAGAGAAAGTGTTGCTGTGAATGAATAATCAAATGCAAATAAACAGTCTTATGATTCTATCTCTTTGTAAAATCATATGCATTACATGTCCTAACTGTGATCAGAATATAATGAAACACATATATGAAAAGTGTTGATATCCTTCGGAATAGAGGTAGTTAGGGTTAGGTTTTATTATACATAGCTGTGTCATGCATACTGACCAGTATTCATCATAAAAAATGGTGGATGTGCTTATAATCCCACTGGCTGGTAGCTATATGCATGATATTTGCCACACCGCTCAGTGTCACCTGAAAGCCTCTCATGGTGGGCATTGAGGGGAAGAAAATGTTGGCCCATTAAGCTCTAGGGACACACTACATGAAACATATCTGTCGACAGTTGATGTCCTTAGAGTAAAGGTAGTTAGGGTTAGGGTGTCATGTGTATTGACCAAGGAATACTTGAATATTCTCACCTAATCTGTTAAGACATTTATAAACTGAACCAAACTGTCCTGTTCCAAGGTTTCCTAATTCAACAAATTCTGCATCAAATCTGGATATGTTAGTTTCTCTCAATGTGAGCTTCTAAATAAAAATTTAAACGACAATAAATTATCACAATATTATATAAAATCCTGTAACAAGAATCCTGCCACCTAAAAGAAGAGGGCTAAGTAATTAGAAAGGAATAAATTTACACAATATGCAGCTGCCATTGACACAGACAATAAATACATTGTACGATATGATTACATTTTGCACCGATTTAACTTCATTTAATACTATTTTAATAAACTACAGCCAAATTATTTTTCAATATGCATTATAAATCTTGTTAAAAGTTAACCCTATTAATACTGGACCTTTTGGGGGCTCCTCAATACTGCTTCAACCCCCTCCCAATGCTATAGTGTTAAAACCTTCTAGAATGTTAGGATTAATTATGATGATGTCATCAAGGTAAAAAAGGTGGTGTAATAATATTTTTTAGGTGAAAACCTTTTTGGTCTCCAAAATTTGTTAGAACGTTTTTCAAACAAAAATTTCTAGTCATATAAGCCATTCATCCAAAAGTTATTTAAAAAAGTATAAGAGGGGGCTTGAAACACTTCCTCAGTAGGAACAGGGTTAAGGGTAGTGTTAAACCTATAAAAACACATGTTCAGTATCAATCCTTTGAATTCTGTTGTTGTGATTTTAGATTTTTCACTATCCATGCTCACAAACTTTACTATTTCGCTAATCTCAAGTATTTATTTAGAACCCTGACTACTCCACCATGTCCGACAGTTATCAGAGTATGCACCCCCCTCCCCTCAGGATTTAGGATTTAAAATTATTAATTTTAATCATCAACATCTATACCTAACTACTTCAATTACTGTAAAAAAATAATAAGGAAAAATTTTACTTTAGGTTAAGCTTTGATAGCTCAAATATATATAAACTGTTGTTAAAAATGAATACCTTAGTTGGATTTCCACATATTTCTGCTTCTAATTCATCGTCAGTATCATGCTCATCGCTAAATATTGACTCACTAGTAAGGAAGTACACATTGTACAATGTTAAACTCTGATAATTTTATTGATTCATAAGAGTTGATACTTTTTGCATGTCTATGAGGGCAATTTAAGATATAAATAACAAATTATCATAAATCACAAATTTATCTGTTTAATTTCTGTCACTGGTAGACAAATCAATTGGACCTAACCATTTTTAACTGGTGATTAATGCAACATTTAACAGTGTTTGAAATACAGTGGTTGAAATAAAGAGTAAATAATCACAATTTTGAGCATCGCTTCAGGCTACTTTGAGATCTCTCTTCACTGCCAGATGCAGAATTATTCATGAAACAATACAATGACATCTTAGGAAAGGGATGATTTGCATAATTTCAAAATAGTGGGATGATTTCAAAACAAAACAGGCCTCTGAATTCATGTTGGCATTCCCCTGTGAAGGAGCATTTTGGATGCTAATTTGCAGCCAACTTCCACACGGAAATGCTAACGTGTATCCAGAGGCCTGAACAAATATCCCTGTAAACAAATGGAATGCTCAGAGCAATGTCATCAAGGCTGTAATTGAAAAAAAAGTTGTCAAAACTATTTAAACTACATAGGAAATTTACCTTTCAAATTCTTGTCTTGTCCTTTTATGTTTAATGAGACTCGGTGAAGGTGTAAAAGGATTGATATTTGCATATACAATATGTTTTCCACCATGAAGTGGGTCAGTCACTGGCCTTTTTCGACTCACATTTGAATCTTTTGAGAACTGGCCTTTCAGACACACCCTAGATTTTGATGCACTTTGACTTTCAAGTTTATTATCACCAGCAGCCTTTTTTAATTTGCTTAATAATGTCTTTGGTGTATGAGGAGTATCAAATAACTTTAAAGCAAGAAAACCTCGATGTATGGAAGGAGGTGATTGCATTAATGATGTTCTATCTGGTGAAAATGGCATTTTTGCAGGTGAACACGGCGGAGACATCATTTCATCTGTGCTATTAAATTCATCACCAAGAAATGAATCTCCAGATTTCGGACTTCCAAAGCTCATATTTTCTGCAATGCAGGGCATTGGTATCCTTTGGTTTTTATTGTGAACATTTGTTGGAGTATGTGGTCTCTTCATTGGAGGTGTCATTTCAACTGCTGCCAGCTGATCATTGGCAAATTCATCAAATAGATTTTTCGACAGGCAATCCATTCTATATTTGTAATACTAAAAAGCATATTTTATTATTATTCCTTATAGAACTTTACATACTTTTGGAAAGACATGCATCATTTAAATTTAGAGCTAATAATATAGCTAATAATGAAGTGAAAATCTATAATTTGGAATTAAAAAGTGTATATATTATGCTATATTATTTAACATTTCTAAAATCCAATACCAAAGAAATTTTACTGCAGACTTTGAACAAGCCCACTACAGTACATTTTCCAAGGAACTATACATAGGCACGTCAAGACGCTAGATATTGGGTTTAATTCTCGAAAAATTGAAGCCATTACATTACCTCCAATCTCGATACTGTAATGATTTATCCGAGGATCATACAGGCAAACTCTAACTTCTTGGCTAAACAGCTAAAGTTATTCTTTCTTTGTCTCTTCCCTTTCCTTCCTAGGACTTTACTTTGGAAATAGTTGTCTCACTGATTCAAGCCTTGCTTTAAAAGTAATAGCCTATCCATTTTGAATAAATAAAATTTTGCTCTACTTCAGGAATGTTTTGAAAATGAACAAACATGTAATTTTAAAGACTTACTTGTAAAAGTTATTTCATACAAATAACTATTTATAAAAGACGAAGATAAATGATTTTCTACTTATTAATATATATCAAGTAAAATAAAAACAACCACCTGCTAGTTATGGTGTTTTATAGTCAATTGAAATAAAAACTACCAGTCCATAATTTATTGTTTCTTTTTAACACCCACCGATCGACCATGAAAACGTCCACTCTGGCAGTCAAATTTCTATCAATTTTTTACGGACAACTTTAGTCAAAATTAACATCCTTTTTGATGCATGATCTTTACCCCTTAGTGTCCATTACTATATAAAAAAACAAACAAAAACTGAAGTAAAAAGACACCGGAAAAGTTTCCGAAATGTTTCGCTAAAATACTATGAAGCTCTTATACCACCTTAAAATAGCGACCTAGAGTTATTACCAGATTTCTTTGCAAGATTATTTGCGGTCTGCAAATTATCATAGTAGCATTCTTTGTATAAGACATTCTGGTTTCTGAGAGCAATCTGGTCTGTAGTTTTTTGAAATAATAAAAACAAATATGGTGTAGCTAGACGCAAGCTAAACATTATTGTGGACAGGGCCCCGAAAAGCTGTTATTTTTCATTGAAAAATGAATGCACTGTGTATACGTATATATATGCATACCTTTTTCTATTTTTTAACGGCTCCCCAGTTACCGTAAAACTCCGTAATTAAGCCCTTGGTTTTTGGAGGAGGGATTGAAATCCCTTGTCAGTATATATTACATTCAAGCACCAAAAATTCATAAAAAGTACAGTAGAAAAGAACTAAGTTAAGAAAAACACAGTTGTAAACTTTTAAGAAGTATATATACAAAGTATCTGTGTCATTAACAACAGCCGAAAGAGAACACGGAAGGGTTAGCTACATAATTCAGGTGCAAAAATGCGTTAGTAAATTAGCTAGGCCAGGGGGGGATTATAAATTTTCGGGGGGAGAGGCTTATTTACAGAATTTTACGGTATATTATCTGCTTCCCATTTTAGGGTATGCAAAAATGTTACAACAGAGATCGAGGAAAGTTAGCATCAGATCGGAACAACACGACTTCAACCCTTAGTTAAATCGTTGAAATGTGTCATCTTTGCACAATTGCCGCAGAAAACGTCCATTGAATTTACCCACACACCCACAAACGTACATTGGACGTTTTCCGTGGCATTGTGCCATTGAGTTTGGACGTGTGTACGTCGGGTCCTCCCTCTGTCCCTCCTTCTTGACCCTTCCCTTGGTGATGGTATGGTGGGTGTAGGAATCCGATGAAATTATTGGAAGAAATAAAGACATAATCAATTACTCGATAAAGATAAGATGGAACGGATAAGATGGAACGGAAAGTAAAAATTATAGTCAATCAGTCAGTCAATCAGTGATTTCTTTTCTTGTCATACTACAGTCATAGTTTTAGTGACAGTGTACAGTGTCGTGTGATGTCGTCCGTGCCTGCCATCTTATCTTCGCTTGTTTTGGTGCGAAAATTTAAAATTCACAGTACACATATTATGATGGGGATAATCAATAACATTTAATAGCAACTTAAAAATTTAGTGTAAAAAGTTAGATCACTTTTATCTCCATCATTAACAGTTCACCCTATCTAATAATTTTAAAGGCACATGCCACCGCAGCGGGCACTCTTTTGTTTAGTCAGCACTATTTCAACTAGATTTCGTGTATTTTACATGAAATGTTTTGATGCTTCCTACTTTCCCCTTGTGTCGTCGATCTTATCTTGGAGAGTAGATCCGTCAGTCCGTTCCGTCTGTCCGTTCCGTGTTCAGTGTTGCTTTGTTAAATTGAAGTCGTTGATGGTTGAAAAGTACGCAGTAGGCGAAGGTCTTCTCTCAATAATTTACTTCATGATACCCGCTATCTGGTGACCCCCTACTTTCTGTCCTGTGTCACCCTGCGTCCATCCGTCGGTCGCGCGTCGAGGACCTGGCCGGGGGCTGGAGCAGCTCAGAGGAAAAGTCCCCACAACAGTCACTAAAGTATGACTTAAGTGAAGACAAGGACTAGAAGTCAACACAACATGATGATTTCAAGTACAACTTTTTAGAATCATAATCGTGCGGGATCGAAAGAACCTAAAATAACTTTTAGGCTGTGTCTGGGGCAATCGATTTTCCCCTCTTCCCTTACGGCCTTAGAAAAAATTAAAACATAAAAAATTTGTTTGCTGGTGCCAGCACACACGCTACTCTTCGAAAAACTCCCTTCGCTCTTCGTTACCCAGGATCTGATTGGGGATGTATAAAGATGACCTCTCAACTTTTTAAGAATTATTAAGAAAAGATTTTAGTTGATTAGTTGGGCGCCGGCGTCAACGACGAAGACGAAGCCTAGATGGTGAAAAGATTTATCAAAGGTATAAGGTAGTCATTACTAACGCACCATCAAAATATACAATCAATGGTAATTGAGTTATACATTGTGAACAACAAACTTTTTAAAAAGTTTGCAGACTTTTCTTCGCTTCCTTCTTTAACCTTTTAACAGAATACCATGGAAATATTGACAGGATTGAACGGGATTAACCACTTAAGTAAAAAAGTTCGTAAAATAATTTTTTTAAAAAAAAACTGTAAAAAGTGAACTCTTTTGAGACCCATTTCTAAAACGGTTCAGAGATTTACTACCTCTTTCCCAGCAAGGCTTCTTGTACAAATTCGAACACGAAGGTTTACAGTACTCTGGAAATAGTTCATTCCTCTGGAAATATTCTTTTCTTCTTTTTCATTTTGTTGAGTTATTTTTTCCCTCCCTATTATCTCCGATTTTGTATAATAGCGGTGGTAGCTCTCTAAGAAACGTACAATTCCAGTCTACACTGTAACAAAACGAATTCTCTAGTCCAAAAGATAATTGCAAAGACACTTTGTTATCGGGCGTGGTGCCTCGTATTTCATGTAAAAGAAACTGTTACACGTACATACTATGTTTCCATGTTGCCCATTAAAAAAATTGTTGTTAATTTAATGGG
>JAULBZ010003109.1:0-17170 GCA_032360805.1 Neoturris breviconis
TTTATAGATTTTATGACGTCATAATGATGCTTTTGCTGAATTAGCACAATTAGAAGTTTATTTTGACGTATCCGACGACTGAAAATGATAAACCTTCTAATTACCTTTTAAAATGCAGATGTTTGAATTTTTGACAGATAACACCCATCGAGCCCCGTTTGGTTTTCTGGATTTTTATTGGTTTTTAGCCTATGACGTCATATTTTGTAACCAATGACTTCATTTTTCGCGATTTTTTTTTTCTCATATTTAAATTTATCTCAAAATGTTAGATTAGGAAAGTAAAACTCTCAAGAAGCGAAAATGAAGCTATCCTAAAAATTTTTGACATTAAACATAGTGTTTCCAGTCATGTTTGGGGGTCAATAGGGTAGGTTGAGGATTGTATCACCGTCATGTGAAAGATCTGAAGAGGATAAAAAAGTGCCGCTCTCTTAGTATGGCCTCGACCTTGCGAAGGATGAACGATTTTTTAAAAAAGTCTTAATTTTATTTGCGCTAGCCTAACTTAAAGTAAATCAAATGAAGTAAGCTCCAGGTCTTGGTAGTTTCCAGGGGGGACTCAGGCTAAATTTGCACATGAATGAATTTCTATGTTTACCCATCAAATAAAGATAAAAACCATTTTTACAAATAATAATGTCAAAAGTAAAGACTACCCTCTCTTTCTCCTACCGCATAATGTCATACATAGTCTGATGAAACCAAACTGATCCTTTTCCTATTTTACGGCTGAGTCTTTAAAGAGAAAGAGAACGAAATACAGTTTGGGGAAACTCCTCTAGGATTGATTACCTGCGGAAACCGCTGCGATAAAGTTCGCCGTAGTTTGATTGTTCAATATTTTCGTTGTTATTTGAAAACTGCCAATTATTCAAAAAATTAAGCCAATCATTTTGCCGAAATTTATATTATCTAGAACGAATAAAACTGCTTCCTCACGATTCCTGGGGAAAAGACTATAAATTTAGATTTGTATTTATCCCGTCGAGTTTCCCCAAAATGTTTGGGGAAAAGCAATATATCAAGACAAAATATGATTAATCAAGACAACGTAGAGATGGACCACACACAGTTTGGCTTCGTCAGACTACATCAAATGACGATAATTCAGATTCTTTTAAACTTTGAACCAACTGGAGGAATTTTATATATTAGCATAATCCCTGTAGGTACACGACGTTGGAATAATGTTGAAACTACGTCAAAACTACATGGTGACGTCCTATTGACGTTGTTTTGACATTTCGACGTCGTTTGTTTACCGTGACTTTTGTTTACCGTGACATATCAAATATGAAGAATATGAAAATGTTCTTCAAAACAGACTTAAGATTAAACTCTCTCGCGGTTATTTCGTTAGCCGTAGACTGGAGACAAATATTCGACGAATATTCGAAGGCTGCTAGAGTCTGGGCTAGATAGTCAGATACGAAAGAGTTCTTTCTTCTACAGATAAATGTTTGATTTATATGAAGAATAAAAAATTAAAAAATCCCTACAGCACCATACAATGTCTAACTTTCTCATAAATAATCCTATATTTAGCCGTTGACATAAGGGCAAATAATCACTGTGAAGGAGTGACTTTTGAGTATGCTTATAAAAACCATCCGAAATCTATCCTCCACAGTGGGATTATTTACTCTCGTTTCGACCACGATATGTTATATAATTTATAAACTTACTAAAAATTTCCAATGTCTTCTAAATTGATTCAAAACTTCTATAACGTAAATTCTTAACAATAAAATTCATACTAGTCCTTTGGCAAAAACTTGTTCAAAGTTTGCAGTAAAGAGTGTCTTTTAGTAAAGAGTGTCTTTCAGTAAAGAGTGTCTTTCAGTAAAGAGTGTCTTTCAGTAAAGAGTGTTTTTCAGTAAAGAGTGTTTTTCAGTAAAGAGTGTCTTTCAGTAAAGAGTGTTTTTCAGTAAAGAGTGTCTTTCAGTAAAGAGTGTCTTTCAGTAAAGAGTATCTTTACTTTGAATAAGTTTTTGCACACTGGGTATTCAAATATAACCTTTTAAGCTATAAACTATCACCGAGTTTAAGACTGGCGAACAGTTTAAGACTGACGAACACTGGCCCGGCTACCTAGGCACGGCAGTAATATACTGTCTGTATGTATCCATGACCTCATATTCGACAGTCAGTTGCGCTGTGTAACAATCATTTGCGAAGGTACATGGCAACCATTTTGCTAATGTAAGCGTGTAAACAAACATGTTTCTTAGAATACCAAAGATGGGAAACGAAACACATGATCGGTCATTAAGTATTTTGGAAAAAGCCATTTGTGTAGGGTGGTGTTAAGGTGGATCTCCATTAGGCGAGTTCGTGCGTACAAATTCTAAATGAAGCCATTACATTGGTTGAAAGAGACGTCACCTGTCAGGTGATGTCGATTTAAACCAATGTAATGGCGTCATTTAGAATCCATGCAAGCAAATTTTCCTATTAAAGATCCGCTTTTAAAATCAACGATCTAGAAATTGAAATTGGTTATCTTCTTCAATATTGAAGCCAATATCAATTTCAAGATTCTTAATTCGATATTACCACCTTGGTGTTTTTATAAGATTTGCAATCAAACATATACAGTGGAACCTCTCTATAGCGGACACCATCGGGAACAAAAAAACGTCTTCGCTATAAGAAGGTGTCCGCTAAGCAAAGGTTTTGTTATGAGAATTTGACCAGGATTCGTTCCTGCAAAAAGTGTCCGCTACGAAGACGTGTCCGCTATATGGGATATCCTCTATAGAGAGGTTCCACTGTATTCATTGTTTCCTAATGAAATTTTTATTCAGAAGTTCAAAGTTCAAAGGCGTTACTGCGAACGATAAGTATATTCGAATTACCACCGCGCGACGCTTATTTAATTTTTGATAACTTCCTAACGTTGTAGATAAAGTGACAGTTTAAGGTCGCATACTGATACGTTATATATTCGTAAGATATTTTTTAATGATTTTGTTCTATTTTGAAAAATAAGCGCCGCATTTGGTTAACAATGCGGCGCTTATTCGAGGGCGGCATTTATTTCAAAGTTTGACTAAAAATGCGGCGCTAATTCGTAGAAGAAAATGTCTGCGCAATATGCATTTATAAAGAAGAAAAGCGATATTAACGAAATTGCAATTGATTGATTTCTTGGGTAGGAACCAAGCAAACGTAAAATCTTTGATTTTACAGATTCTATTGACACTCGCTCTATCTCTTATGTATAACTTGCAACAAACAACTTCCACAACAACATCCCAGTGGTCACGTGACGCCTGATCAACGTCTTATTGACGTCGTGACATCAAAATCACGACTTTTCGACGTTGATAAGACTGGCAGGGATAGATAGACACGACGGCAAAACATCGTCAATTGATCGTTGATAACGTTCATACGTAGAAGCTGCTTGCAGCAAGAACTTTAACAAAACACATTGTGTCAAACTTTAATTATTATTCTGGATAAAAAAAGTGCTAAAGTTTTCGTTTTCTATTGGTGAACTGCTATAACTCGCTCCATTACTCGTTACATCACTCGCTCCTTCACTCGACGAATCATCATAGAAATAATTTCCGGCTTGTAAGGACATGTCGTACGGTGGTAGCTCGTAGTCCACAATTATTGGTGTTCTTTGACATTCCTCTTCATCAGATAATTTCTTTTTCTTACTATCTTTGAACAGTGGTACAAAGAAACCTAACGCTGCACATAGAATTCCGAATCCTATCATTGCTATGCCACATGTTATAAAGACGTCTTTGTAGTATACGTATTCAACTGTATCATGATGTTTTTCCGCTTTGCTTTCATCTTTATCCAGAAATGTATATAAGCTAGGCAATGTATATCCATAACATATGGATAAAATACCAACTATGATCAAAGCAAATGCGATCAATACAATGAGACACGAGCCTTTATTTTTTACGCAGTAGTAATGTAGATACGTCTTCAAAAACGTTTTCTCCTCTTGTGGATACGCATCGCTGTCGTACATTCTATGATGAAACGTTCGTAATATACCAAGTCGTTTGTCGTCAGGAACACCCGAAAACAATTTCCGAGTGTTTGCATCTTCATCCGCCATCTTTGAATTACGAGATTACTAAAAAGCAGAGAAAGGGTATTCAAATGGAAGCACTATCCAGGCCTGAGATAACATTGTAAAAGCTATTTCTTCAATAAATATGGTGCGACCTTTAAACAAGCATAACGTAGTCAAGTCAAGTTTATACACAGTAACATACGTATAACTTTGTATATGGAAGTAGTTGTAACGACTTGAAACGGCTTCACGTTATTGGATAGATTAGTTCATTTTCAAGAATTTTCTTTGCTGATTATATTCATACCCCGAGTATCCATGAATGTTTATACGAGAATATGTGGATTCAGCATATAAAGCTAATTCGGAAGTAAAGGTTGGCATTCACGAGGCGAAAAGTTTATCACGAAAGCGAAAAGAAGACATACCAGTGGTACAAATTCACACCACACGTAACCTTAGCGAACGGAAAAACTCATATTCGATACTTCACTTGAACCCTTGAATGAATAGAATTGTAATGGTACATGCTGGCAATAATCCTAAAACAGCTTGATAAGTCGATACGCTCTACGCTCATGCCCCATAATATTTATGGTTCAAGAGTTTTAAAATATTTCTTAAAAGAATCAATTTTTAAGATGTTGGCTGTCACACAGTAAGTATAGATAAGATGACATACAACATCTCACCCAATATTTACACTTGTGTTTCCATTAGGCGGGAAATTCCGTGCGGAAGCTTAAAGAAGACATTCCATTGGTAGAAATGTCACACGATGTACGACGTCAAGTTCTAGCAATGGAATGCATTCTTTTGGTTTTCGCATGGAATATTCCACCTAATGGAAATTCACCTTAAGGCTATTCGCAGAGCTTACAGTGTGAAAAACTACAAAATACGGACCCTTACTTTCTTATTCGTACTGTTTATTCCTATATATGGCAATACAGTCCCTACATATGAATGCGGTCGTGTAAATGTGATCATAATAATGTAAAGGTGAAGTCGGTCTAATGGTAGCAAAATCGCTCTGAATACGCCACTGCTAAATTGTTCTCTTTATTTTCAAATGGATTCATATTTTACTCCAAAAACACGTTCGTTGTTTACTCTTAAAAGAAGCCACATGAAAGAGATTTCGACAGCAATGATTAATTCAGGCGCTTTCCAATAACAATATGTCTCCATTGTGAATTACCGTTAATGTACTTTTTTAAGGCTTTTTTAAAATTTTGGATATTTTCCCCACAATTTTTTTAACAAAATATGTTTCTTGTGAAGAGTTTTTATTGTGCGTTCTTTAATTATTAATTTTACAGATTATCCCAGTAGGCAAAAACGTGTTCAAAGTCCGCAGTGAAGACAATGGAACGTTGAAGATGTTTTTCCAGCGCCTTTACTGTGGCCATTTTAAGACCATTTTAAGCCTAAAAAAAAACTTTTAGAACTAAAAAACTAAATTTTTGGAACTCAAAGTAAGAAACTTTCAGTACAATACTCTTCGCCAGATTTCTTATGTAACAAAATGTGTAGCTAGTTTCGAAATATAGCCTACAATCTCAAGATGACAGAAGCACACAAGGAAATAGAGTCAAGCATATCCGTCTTTGTTCTTTTCCTTTATAATACGATATTTGAGATTTTACCCCGTTGACACACGACGTCGGTCATTTTGATGTTATTTCAACGTCAATCCAACGTGCCCAGTGGTTAATCCAACGTGCCCAGTGGTTAATTTACATTCAGATATTTAAAATCTCAACATCAGATTATAAAGAAGCAAAATAAGTCACAGCTTAATACACTAGGCTAAAACAAAATATTACATAAACCCAGTCGTCAATAACTTGTTTAAAGTCCGCAGTAAAAACGCTCGAAGAACGTTGAAGATGTTGTTCTAGCGCCTTTACAGCGGACTTTGAACAAGTTTTTGACCACTGGAAACCCTGTGGGCAAACGGTGTTCTAGCGTTTTCTGCTACATAAAGGATATAAACATAGAAAGTGATATGACGAATAAAAAATCTTTTCAAACCATGTGTCTGGAGACAATACATGTCACTCAGTTAGGGACTAGAGAACAGAGGGTAGGTCATTTGTATATAAACATGATATATGGTATATCATGTTTATATTAGTTAGCATATAAAAGAAAACATAACTTATAAGATCTGAAATTGAACCTGATATTAAAAATGTGATGTGGCAGAAAAGATAAACCAAAGTAAAGCAAACACGAAAATTAAACTTACATCAAACTTACATCTCATTGTCACAGAGGAAATTCTTCTCCAACACTAACACACTGAAGTTGAAAACACGTTTCGTATTTGTAAAGAATTATCATCTCAAACTATAATAGAGTGTAGTAATATAAACCAACTCCCGGACCCTGAACCCTGAACCTTAGACTCCAGACCTTACTCTAACATTTTAATGTTGTAGCGATCCATAGCACGTTTTCATGATGTATTCAATTTAAAATACATATATAGTCAACCTCGATCCCAGGGCTTCTTCTCTCTTGACGTCTAAATTTGAGAAGAAGCGCTGGGATCGAGGTTGATATATAGTAATATATACATGTTTTTTTATCAGAAACCAGGCGAAGGGTGCTTATTTTGGCAATGAGGTTCTTAGTTCTAAAAGTTTCTTCAGATTTATTTTGGCTTAAAATGGTCAATCTGAATTCGGACATCGATTTCGAACACATTTCATTTGAGAAAAGTTCGTTCTGTGTACTTCTGGTGAAGACTAGGGTGCCTGACGTATATTCGTCTCTTTAACGCATTGCTTTGTTTATGTTATTTGTGGAAGGCTAAATAAATCTAGTACTTTTTTTAGTAAATTCATTCACGTATGACAAGAGAAAAGTTTCTTATCCTTACACAGGAGAATATTTGTACGCTACATATTTCTTAATTTTTGAGGATCTTAGATGAAGGTTTCTTGTAACGAGTTTCTTACAACAAGTTTATTACACATTTAATAACATATGAAAGTAACGCAAGTTGGATTCAGTAATAAAAAATTATCTGAGGCTGGAATCTGAGGATCAGGTTCCTGGTCTGGAAGTAACAATCATACATATATATATATATATATATAATCACACACTTGAAATAGAATAAAGAAACTACAGGAAAATGAATAAGACATCTTATGAAATATTTAAAGTAAAGAAGACAAAAGATAAATTGTTATGAAAGGAAGTTCATGTACTTTATGAATAGAAGAAAAAACGTGTTGTTTAAGGCTTCATAGAATATTTACTTTAAAGAGCATTTTATTGTTCTTCTAGCTTATGTGTTAAACGAAAATTTATACATAGTTATTTGTTCTTTAACGTGTTCATACGATATTGTATTATTCGAAAATTTTAAGACTCAACTGCAAAGTATTTTTTAACAACTTTGTAAATATATGTTATTTACGATCCTTTCTTCTATTTGAAATTGTTTTCCACGTATAGTCGATATACTTCCTTCATATTTCGTTACCATAAATAGCAAAGATGAACATAGAGAAATTACTTTAGATACGGTTTCCAATGGAAACGTGCTTGTGATTTATGACGTCGAGCTTTTTAACGACTTTTGATACTTCTATCAGTATACATCGAGATAAATCTTTCTGGCACATAAGGTCTGACAAAACTGTATTCTTTTCTTTTCCGTACGGAAACAAGAAGTAGCTTGGTAAAACTCGTATAAGAAAATATATGTAAGAAGCCGTGATTACTGATAGTGAGGTTGCTACACTATATATTTGGATTTGAAAGAAAATGTTTGTGTGAAAACTGCTGACTAAGTCTGAGGTTAGAGTTTGGAATTAGGAAAAATTGCGAGTTGGAGATTTTTTTGAATTGAGAAGAATAGAAACTTCATCGTGATTATGGCCTTGAACTTTTTTATGATTTTCGTACTTCTATTATACATCGAGATAAATCTTTCTGGCATTTTGATTTGAAATTTGAAATTCTCAAAACGCTCACAACAAACAAAATGTGTACTAAGTAAAGCATAAGTGGAAATCATACGCACAGAAAAGTCACTCGATAATATTAGAGAGGGCGATGAAAAATACTCGGTAGAAACTAGGAGGTAGAAAGCAGCTACAATCAGCTCGTAAGTACTAAATCGTGAGACGGGGGAAAGTAGAGGGAAACGGGGTAAATAGGGGGAACGGGAGGGAAACTAGTGTAACATTTTTAGACTTGCAGTATAAATTTGACTATGTTAGCCCATAGACTAAAGAAAGGAAGGTCTATGAAAATCAGAAGGTAAAGCAGAAATTAGGTGCAATCAGAAAATACGGCTCTCCCGTCACCAATTCATGACATTGGAAATAGCGCGGAACCCATCGATAAACATTTAATAAATCAAATAAACGTTATATTCTGGCTTTGAACTTCAGCAGCAGCGCGATTGAACCATTCTTCATTTTACCCTTCATTTTTATTTCTCTCTTTATTTAGAACACAGAAACAGGCCAATTAAGATTCAGAAAGATATATAAGGCTTTCCCGTTCTTTCTCTCTTCCACTAAGACACCTGGCTAGACTAGAGATCTACAATCATTGGCATGAATTAGGGAAGATTTTGCAAATTGTCATAAGTGAAACACAAATGCGGAAAATGACCACGGAAAGTCTCTAGAAATATATCTCAGAGATTTATCGAGTAGATTTTTAATTAAATTTTAAGGGTTTTTGTTTAAGCTGAGATTCATAATTCTTGCACGAGTTATGGTTTGTCTCAAATATTTATGTGATTGTAGTTCCTAAAAAGCCTCTCTGTAAGCCTCTTCATGCAAAATTTTATAGAATGACTGCTTGTTGCTTACCTGGCTATGTGAGTCTAATGTAGCATGTACTACAAACTCGACGACTGGCGCTTTTTTGCCGCAGTGAGGGTCTGCGGAACAGGTTAAGTCTAAAGCCCAAAGATCTTTAATTTTTGGAAATTTCTTTGATTATTCTGTACTAGGTTTCCTCCCGTCCCCCCTATTTTGCATCATTTTGAGCCGTTTCCCCACCTGACTGCCCCGTTGCTACTTGTTTCGCTCTAGTTTCCCTCGTTTCACGTTTTAATGTGTACCTGTGGCCCTGTCAGTGCTGAAACACGATGCATTCAGTTATCCTAGCTTTCAAACGACGTCAGGAGTTGCCAACATAAGTAGCAAAATTATAAACGAAACTTGAAAGCAGAAACTTCAGGAGATTGTTCTGAAATGAGCCAAGTCTTAAAGGAAATCATCCGAAATTCATAATTTGAATTCACCACTAATGTAAACAAACCGTCGTTCGGCATAATATAATGTGGTTAAGCACCGTGAAGAACGTTGAATAATACTATTGTGTAAAGCAAATGTGCAATAAACCGAACTTCAAGATGTTATCAAAACAAACTAAAAGCCGTTGTTTGAAAGAATTTCGGATTTCGAATTAAACAAGTCGAAAAGTTATCGAATTGATAATCGTAATTGATTACAATGTATAATAAAAAGAAATCAATGGGTTGACCACACGCACACCGCGAGGCTTTGTGAAATAACACATTTTCTTGAATTACTCAAACATGTGTAAAAAATCTGTCGCATGTTATGCCAGTATGACCATAAGTCATAATAGCCATTCTTATGACTATGGTATGACATTGTATTTGTGATGTCGACACAGGATGTTTACGCTAGCTGTTTTGTGGTGTATGTAAAACATTTATATAGCGTCTGTCGATGCATGGCGTTTGTGAAATCCACCGTCCATTGCGTACCGTGCCACCGTTCGTGCCCACCGTCATTGAACCACCGTCTGAAGTAATATTTTACAGACCAAATCTTTTTGATTTTTCTAAAAAAAAATAATTTTATATTTTCCAGCCAAAAATATTTCTTCGATATTTTCTTGTTAAATCGCTGAAAATTGCTCAAACACAACACAAGTACTTGAACGACGTGACGTGAAGTGACGTGACTTTGATATTTGAAAGCGATAAATAGAATACTAATGTCGCGCAATACTATTGTATTGGAACAGAAATTCTTCCCGCAGAGAACAAAAAAATGGCTTTAACTTTTCTGGTTGGCAGACTGGTTGGCAGACCATAAAATCCTAGTCTGGAAACCAAACTGAATCTCTTATTTTTTTGAAGAAAAATGAAAGAAGAAAAAAAAAACGTAGGAGAAAGAAAAGAAAGTAAATATAAATTTTAAAATCTATGAACGTAAAGATGAGAAAGAGACGTTCCGTAGCAGTTTGGTTTTGCCAGACTAACGGACTACTAAACCGGATTTCTAATTAAAGGCCGTTTTCCATTCGGATGTTTTTACCTGCTCGGACTGAATATTCCGCGCGGAATATTTTTCAAGCATGCGCACTTGTGAATAAACCGACACTCCAGGCTGTCTGCTGCTCGACTGCAAAAATAAATTGAACAATGTTCAAAATTTTTCAGTGGATCTTGCATACTCTCATAATTTCAACCAATCAGAACTCGTGATTTTATAAATAACCACTTCAAGTTGGCAACTTAAAACTGGTCAGTAATATTTATCATAGAAAACAAAACACTTTTCGTTTTTTGCACTTTTTTTTTTTTGAAATTTACAACAGCTTTCTCATTACAAATACCTAATTACATGGAATGAACTCTTCATCTGAGAGTTATTCCTGAAAATTCTCGGCTTATGTTTATAGTTGAATTTTAATTTTAAGGAGGAGAACTGTTGTTTATAGAAATAGTTATCAAAACAAAGCAATTCTGTCCAATGTTATTTTATTATGTTACGTTTGGCACAAAAATAGTTATTCATCCACATTGATTTAAGTCGGACAAAATGTTGTTTCTGTTTCCTTCGTCAAAAATGTTTAAAAGCAAAAGTTTATTATACACAAACCATTTTGCTAGCTTCACTCTAGTCTCTTTCAAGCCAGTATTAGTTTATTTAAGTGAAAATCAGGCTTTACACCAACTCTACTATTTTTTTATCCCTTGGATAGATTTCAACCAGACTTTTTGGCCAAAGTTATTTCCAACGGGGCGGATTCCGCCCCCCTCCATAACTTTTGAACAACAGGTAATATAGCGATGAAACTTAACATGCTCGTAGTGTATCATAAAAAGAACATTTTTCTGATGACGTCATCACAAATATTTTTAAATGGCATATTTTGCTTAAAAGGTGTATTTTGTTAGAATTACGATTAAAAGAGTTCTAGATAATATTTTTTTATTCTGATTGCGCTTTTTAACATCCGCTCTTTAACGGAATTATTATTTAACAGAAATTATTTTTTAAAAGTTTTATGCAACTTAAGAAGTTTCATGTTATAAGTGTTATTCAAGCAGAAGTTATTGCAAAATAATGAATCGTTGATTTATATGGGAATTCTCACATTAGAAATAGGTAGTTTCAGCTTATGACTATATTTTTTGATCCACCTATTCAAGTTGAAATTTTTTGGAAAATGTCTCAAATTAAAAATATTGCTTTAGTGGTTCAAAAGTTATTAAAAAAAAAGTGACATAGGGACGAGAAGCGAAGAAATTAAAATCGATTTTGAGACTGACCATGAAGAAAAGGATGTGCTTTAAGCGGGCTTGATCTTTCTTTGTGCCCTCTTGCTTCCTGATATGGGCACATATAACTCATATACTATACGTAGGTACCAGAGATCTCTGCATCGCTATATACTACATTGCTTCTGTTTCTTGCTTAAAATGCCTTTAAAAGTCTTCATGATGTGTTGCGCCTACGTTATAGAACATTAAACGCCTGTGTTTATAGTGTAAAACAGGCGTTATACTTGAAATTAGTGTGGAGTTTCCCCGATTCCTAATTTTGCCTGTTTTATCCAGTAGACTATCAAATATGTTGAAACTTAAGTTTTTTACATTTGTTATTATCAAAGTAAATAAAGGTATCAAAGAACAAATTGTTCTTTAAAAGAGAAACTTCCCGGTGGTCGATTTAAATGTCACTCATTTTATTCAGTTTGTTGTCATAGAACGAGAAGGGAAATTTTTTCACTTCGTATTGCTTTCAAATCCACATAAATAGTCGCACTTGCTTCCAATTTTTGTTGCAAAATATCTAATAAACACTGGAGTTTAGAGTTTAGGAGTTTAGTTTAGACTTTAGCAATGTAAATAAAGTCACATTACAACTTTCTGCATGAGAAATAACTGATAAGACAAGAGAAACATCAGCCAGAAGTCATTATCTCCTGTGTTTCTTCTCAATTCTTTATGACAACAAAAATTTTGTTTTATAAAAACATTACCAAGGTATTCACCAACACCAACTTCATCTGTTTCGACATTTTAAATAAAGTTTTCTTTATATTTATAGCACACAGTTTCAAAAAACTTCCCAACACGATCAGCAAAGCGAAACAGTAATGACCATAGCGCGCGTTTTATTCCTGTTATACAATAAAAACTCTAATGAAATAAAAAGTTTATTGTGTAGCATAGTAATTGATTACAGAAAGTTTATGCTCTGTATACATTGAATATATAAATATGTCTATGGCTAATTTTATATGTTTGACCATGGAGTACCTCCATGGTTTGACAGTAAATTATTTAAAAAAATCGTGTCTAATATTTTCAGAAAGTCTAAGATTATAGTGGGTTGGAGGAAAACCTGGCCTACGAACCATGGTGTAGGCCATATGGCCTACTTATGGCCTGGCCAGAGAGCGCTATAATTATAGCGCACCCTGGGTCTGGCATATCCTGTGCTCCGCTCCTGCGCACAAAGACGTGAGTTGAGATACCCTAGCATTGCATGCATCAGTTCAAAATTACAGTTTCTTTCCCAGATACTACCTCGAATACATTAAATTTTACGGACGTGGTATCCTCTTAATTTTATGCAAATTCACGAAGATTAAATTCGTGAGTCGACAAAATAATGATATTTCGCGGGTATGTTGAAAACAAACGATTGCTATAATTTGTACAAAAATGTCAGCATAGATATACTCTTTGTAACTTTTTCTATTCTTTTTGCTTAAGAATTTTCTTGTTTGTTTGTATATGAATATGTATGATTGTTTTTTAAATCTTGCTGATATTTTTGTTATTGTGGTTAGTCAATCATAGAGCTATATTATCTCAAGAAGAATGGAAAGAGATTTCTTAAAAATGGTCTGCTCACATTTAGTCTGACAGAGCCAAACTGTACGGGAGTTTTCGACTATATTTACCTTCTTTCGTTCTTTTGAATTTTTTTTTTTTTTTTATCTGTGATATATCTCCCCAACAGTCTGAGGAAACCAACGGGAATAAATACAATCTACAAATCTATTGTTTTTTCCTTCAGATTTATGAAGGAAAGAATTTCATTGGTTCCTATATTGTTTAAAATCCGCTCTCTGGTTGGCTTAAATATTCAAATTTCTTACCGCTTCGAAATCATGAGGTAAATAAACAAAATCAAAATCAGGGGGGTCACTTCAAATAAGAAACATGGCGCTTCTCCATGAATGTTATTTTTATGATGCCGTTGTTGATGTTCTTTTGTGGTCAAAGGAACACAATTCTTACTGCTAAAGAATTAAGCCTATATAAGCAACAGAGAGAAGCTATTCAATTCATTATCCCTGGGAAATAATCATTGTTTTGAGATTATAATAAACTCTCTGGAGGAGAGCGTCAAACATGTGTTAAACGTTGTTCATCCGAATCATTTGTTTACAAAATTATGTGTAAGCGTACAGAGCGTAGTCACAAGTAACTCGTCTTACGGAGTTGTAAAAGTTTAATGTGGTCGACCTTGGTACTATATCTTCCAACATTTTCCAAATGTAAATTATTCTGTACTTTTCTCTTCGTCTTTGTAGAGAATAAATTCCATTATTTTTTAAAATCTCCCAGTAATTTGAATTCTTTGCGTGATTTTTCTGAAAAAAGAGAATTGTAATTTAAAACTTTAAACTTTTGTTTCTATACAACAAAAGAATTCGAAGAAAAAATAAAAGGGCACAATCATGTTAAACTTTCCCCCCTCGACAAATCAGGAAAGATTAAAACAAAAAGTTATACAGCCTCTATACATATATATAGTGAAGTTATTTTCTACACGATATTAAACAGTTGGTATCGAGAAAATAGATTCTTAACTGTCCGAAGGGAATTACTTCAAAATTGTTCAGAAAGTATAGAACAGAAAAAGCATTACATGACCAAGAGTGAAATCAAAGAGTTGTGTACAAAAACAAAGAGTTGTGTTTCCAAATATGCCTGTCTGTAGCGTTAGCGATCCAAACAAAATGTATGCATGATTATTAACACCAAAGCCATTCATTACTCTAATCAAAATATTTTCCAATTCTAATTCAGAAAGGTTAGAGGCTGAGTTGCAGGTACACATTTTTTTGGCATAGCATAGAAGTGGGATGGGATTCCGGAACCCATAACAGTAAGACTCACAAAAGTGGGACCGCTGAACAAAAGTTGGACTCCAAAAATAAAAGTGAAACCCCACAAATAAATAAATTATTTTTTGTTTTTTATTATTTCTTCTTATTAGGAGGGTGGGCGTTTATTGGAGAGAGGCGTTTAAAAGAGTTTATTAGAGGATACAAGGTAACAAATTCGCTTCGCAGTAGCTACGTGAATATCCGAATTAAGGGGATTACGTAGAAGTAGAATGCTAACAAAAGAAAAAGGTATAGTTTCAGTAAAGAAAAATAAGAGCACACTACATATGAGAGACAACAGGAAAACATGATTATAGTTACAGTAGACCTGGCACACTTAAATAAATGCCGTAGCTACTTAAAAAGGATTAATTTTGAATGGGATAAAACATATCCGATGTCCCGAACTTTTTCTTTGCCAGAAACCACATACCGTAAATGCTCTAATAAGCGCCCTGGACTTAGTAAATTTACGGAATTTTTGGAGGGGCGCTTAATAGAGAACGCTCCCTACTTTATACTTTGTTTAGTAATCTGATAAGCGCCTCCTTTTAGAATGATAATGTAATTCCGATAAGCACTTGTGGAGGGAGTTGCTTATATACAAAATAACGGCAATATGGCTGTTTATTAGAGAAATGCACTTATTTGAATAGAGACGTAGAGCATACCATAAATGACTGAATCTATGGGAGGCGCTTATTTTGGAGGGGCACTTATTTGGCTGGGGCGCTTATTTACTTGAGTAAGATCAGACAATAAAAAATACAATGTTGCAAGCAAAAAGACCTTTTATCTCTTTTCATTTCAAAAAAGAGATAAAAGGCCCTGTGTTGTAAGTTCTTACTAAAAGCTTTTGTCTGCTCCTACATGCTACAGACTTGTTATTATGTTGTCGCAACGGTTCTTAATGAAGAATTATAATATAAAGCTTTAAGGTGGAATTAAAAAATTAAACATTGTATGTAACTATAAAATCTGTATTTTTCGTTTAAATAAGCGCCCCCATTTGGCGAGGGAGGAAAGCGGCTTTATTCGGCAGAGGTGCTAAATTAGTCATTTAGTCACAAGTTTGCGTTATTGATAGCATTATGTAAGTGTAAACAGGAATAAAACATGAAGTACATAAAAATTGTAGGACGTACACAGTCCAGATGTGCAAAAACATTTCCGTAGTAAAGATGCTCGAAAAACGTCTTCGAAGTTATTCTAGCGTACTTACTGTTGAAATCGTTTTGGCGAATTCTGTTTCATTCTTTTTTTGTGTGTGAAGTCACGCTTTCTTTAATTCTAGGGACGCACTTTTATTTTTGGGGTTCTATTTTCATTTTGGGATCCCACTTTTATGGGCCCCGTGCTCCGGGGCCCCGTCCCACTTCTATACCATACCCGTTTTTCATAAGATCATAAAAAAATTCATTTATAAGAAACCTTCATCCAAGATTCTAGGAAATTAAGAAACTTTTTAAACTACAAATATTTTCCAAGTTCAACGACGAGAAAAGTTTCTGTTGTCATACGTGAATAAATTTACTAAAAGTGCTAATGGGAGCGCCACAAATAACTTAAATAAAGCACTGCGTTAGAGAGTTAATGTTTGAATTTCGTCCGATCATTTTAAGCCTAAAAAAATAAGAATCATTTTAATTCGTTTAAAAATTCGGAATTTCAACTCGGAGGAAAAGCCTTAAATTTTGACTAGCAAGACAAATTGCATAGAAATTCGATTTTTTTTACTTAAACCTGGGTACTAGGCTGCTGTAAACAACAGAGGTCGTGGAGGTTCCAAAAATTCCTAAGATCCTAAGCTTTAAGTCTACTCGATAAGTCTTTGTGATACATCTCTAGGATATTCGCGAGGTCGTTTTTTAATTGGTTTTATATGTTTTTGTGGATTGTAAACTGTCTAGTATTTTATGTAGAGGGTTGTAGGATTATTTTGAAATACTTTTTTTTGGTAACTAACTAGGGATAATTTTCTCTTAGCAATTAAAAATTTAACAAGTGGTAAAAAAAAATCCCCCAAAAAAGTTATTGTTTTTTAAATGTCCTAGCATTAGCAATGTTTTTTTGACAAAAAAAATTACCTCACAATTTTTTTTTTGCACCACCTGCTTTGTCAAGATGACGGTATTATTAGTGATGACTTCATCGAGAAAATAATTGCAGAAAATATTAATTATGTGAGTTGAACTAACTTCCATAGCTCCATCAAAAGTTATGGCGGGTGTTATGAGGGGGAGGCAAATCCCCCACCCTTCACCGGCCAAAAATACGAGGTCAAAATATCCCCGCCAAAAACTTTTAGAACGAAAATGTAAAAACCTCTTTTTTGGTGCCAAAATAAGCAACTTTCAGTACTACCCCTACACGTGTTTTATAAAAAACCTGGAAGGGTGTAGTGTACTGAAAGTTTCTTTTTTGGGGTACCAAAAAAAGGAGGTTATTAGTAGTTCTAAAAGTTTCTTCAATTCAATTGTTTCATATTCTTTTAGGATCGAAATGATCAATCTGGATTCGAACATCAATTTTGAACACATTTCATTTGATAAAAGTTCATTGTGTTGTACTTTCGGTTCTACAAGCAGTCATATAATAAATATTTTACAGGCAAGGTAAAATTCAAGCAAAAATTCCGAATTTCCAATTAGATAAAAAGCCATAAATTTTCGGTAGCAAACCTAAAGA
>JAULBZ010003110.1:0-17163 GCA_032360805.1 Neoturris breviconis
ATAACTTTTGAATGAATGGCTTATATGACTACAAATTTTGGGAGTTTTTCTACAATTTATCTAGGATCATTTTAAAAAAATAACTTGGTAACTAGGGATAATTTTTCCCTATCAACCAAATTTTTGACAGGTGGTAAAAAAAAAAATCACTAAAAAAATTTTTTTTCTGCACGACCTGTTTTCCAATTATGACGTCATCGTTAATAATGACGTCATCAAAAAAATATTTCGCTAAAATGTTAATTAAGGGTTCACCTAACTTTCTGGAAAGTTTCAACACTACAACATGGCCTTATCAAAAGTTATAGAGGGGAGCACTTTGTGCCCCCCCGGCTATTCAGAGCCCCAAAAAGCCCGGCCTGAATAGGGTTAAAATTCGTTCTGAATTCTATTTGAAATCCGTTTGTAGCGAGTTCGGAATTTTGCCTTGCCGGCACACAGCATCGTAACAACGTTAAAAAAGCGACGCGACTTTGTTTTTAACGTTGTTACGACGTTGTGTGCCAGCAGGGCGGTAGCTAGGTATTCCTGTCTCTTTGCTTTTCTCGTTCATTTTCTTTGCGTTATAATCTGCGGTTGAAATTTTAGTTTACAAGTGTCAAAGTCAAATTATGGAACAGGAAAAAGAAAAAGGAAAACATCTCAGAGCTTGGTATACTAGGATAGTAGTTTGGGTACAATATATTCATAGTAGCGAATAGCACTCCTCTATATCAAGATACACAGACAGAAAGCACAATGCATTTTACAATAAAGTTACAATAACAAAAACTGGGAATGCACTAAAATCTTCTCCAGCAGGTATATGTATAAGTCAAGAGCTTCCTTTGCGTTAGACGGTGTTACACGTCCGTCTTGAGTCATACAGGTTTCGGCGAAATTCGTCTGAATAATTAGATTTGTTACTTGTAATACAAGAATAAAATTCGTCAATTTCACCTCCTCTTACTTGAATTCCTTGATTGTCTGTGTCGTATAAATATGGGAGAAAATACATACGGTCTGGTCTCCCATGTGGACCCGAATTACGACTCCTCGAAATTATATGAACGTTCCAGTCATTAAGAATCGATGCCAAGTCTTTACGTTTCAGATCCATGAAAACAAATCTAATAGAATCAACTAACACTGGGTCATCAATTGAAAACAAATCCATATCAGCTAGATCTTGGACAAATCTTATCCACCATCCCATTCTGCCACGTCGTAAGATTGACCAGTAAGCTTCTATTTTTTGGTTCTGCGGCTTGGTATAACTGTTTCTTTAAGGTAGAAAGACTTATATTATAGCCATGCCTGTGGAGTAGTAACTCCAATATTTCAAGATATTTATCTTTATAATACCTGAAATGTCTTAACAGTAGTCCGCGGAGATTAACAAAATTAATAAAATGGCAGGTTCCTCAAAAACAAGAAGTTCTTTTAAAAACGAGAAGTTCATAAAAAACGAGAAGTTCTTAAATAAACGAGAAGTTTTTTTTAAAGTGGGAAGTTTTTCAAAAAAGCAGGTAGTTCTTTTTAAAAATGTGAAAAGTTCTTCGAAAAAAAAAGAACACTTTTTTAAAAAAACCTTGTTTTTTTGTGACCTCTCAGGGCCATCGTACATTTGAATTTTTAAAAAATAAAATACTTTATGAAAAAAAATTATGAATATTTTTGCAAAACGTGGTTTGCAAAACGTGGTATGATTCTCGCTTTGGGGGCGAGAGGTGTTGTGCCAGTCATAACCTGGTCCCTAATTGCAAAAATTTAGCTTCACTAATAAATATTGTGTTTTAGTGCAATTTATTTTTGAGGTATGCTTTTATCACTGCAGACTAGTCTGTTTCCTACAGTCCTACAGACTCTATTCTGTGCACTCATCTTTTATTTGTATACCTCTGATCTCATGGTCAAATGTTGCATCTATTTCAGGGCTGTATATGACATTTGTCCTCTAGGCTGATGTCATGCTTAGCCTCTGGAATGGAGGCCACAATTGTATCCCTGGGTAAGAGGTGTACAAATAATCCATGATGTCATATTTATTTTTTAAATCAAATATTTTCTTTTGTTTCAATTAAATTTATATTTGTAATTACCTTTAACTTTTAACTTCCAAGTGTATAATAATTATTCAAGCAATTTAATATATTCTATATATTATATTTCTTTGCTAATTACTTTTCCTTGGGATGTTAAAAGTTGGATGGTAAGTTTTTACTTTTTAAAAGTAAAAACAGTTCAAGTTAAAAAAGAATAAATCAACATCTCTGATAAAAAGTTCATATATAAAAATTCAAGCTATTTTCAAATTTTAAAGTAGTATCAATCAACCTCAATCTCAAGTTAAGCTTACTCAAGGCTTTGGAACACTGTTTTAAAGTTATTACAATATATTCAATATATTCAATTCAAAAGTATTCGTTACAAATAAAACCAAATTTACCCTGGTAATCTTACAAGAGGTCCCTGGTTCGACTTCTGGACAGGCCCAACCAACACCCGGGCAGGCCCCACAAGTGTTTTTTTTTAACCATTAGTGATGACGAATAAACGTATTGCTACTTTGTTAAAGAACATGTTGATTCCATTCTGTTGATTGAAATATTGTGTTACTATGGGAAAAAGTATCCGAGGTATGTTTTGGTTCTGGGGAAAAAATGGGCAAAATATTAGGTCGGGGATAAAAAAAGCTGGGAGAAATTACAAGTCTTGGAAAAAGTCAGGAGAAATTTTAGTCGGGAGGAAATATTGGTAACTGACTCGAAATTTGGTAAATATTTTCCGACTTACTTTACTCCGATAAGGTTTTACAGTTAATTTTTGTCATATGCTATTATGAGTTCTTCTGTCATATGCTTCCTTGTCTTTTTGTCACATTATTCCTCGTAGCTACAGTTTATGTTCTTGTATTCTATTGAATAGCTTTTAGCGTTCTACCGATCCTATTGAACGTTTACGGCTTTCTTAACTCTACTTACACCGGAAGTCGAAAGAAGGCGTAAGTATCAACGCCAAGTTTGATGTACTCTACTGTTGGAACTGTAATTGATATGCCTGTGACAATTGATTTTTTGGGGACGCCATAAAAATTATTTTTTTCTGTTTTTTTAAACGTAAAAATAGTACAATTTTTTTTATATTTTTTTGATACTGGTTACCTAAAAAAGGGGCGTGGTCAAGGGAGCTAGAAACGGATTTTTGGAGAACATTGTTTGGAAAAGTTTTCCAAAGGATAAAAACTAAAACTCTGAAAATTTCATCTCCATTGAGCACTCGAATCAAGAGATATAAAATATAATGTGGTAGGGGGCGGATCCCCACCCCAAGTGCTAATAGGGTTAAAACAAAAATGGAAAAAACTAGAATTGCGAGAATCGAACAAATGGTCGGGACTCCTGGTTACCCTGTAAATTACACCCATTAACTCAATTTTACATGGAGGCTTTGGTAGTATATTTTACTTTTGATGTTGGAGCAATGAATCTTGGAACGATTATAGCCCAGCACAAGATCTTTTCAAAACTGTAGCCAGCATGTGTTGCTGTAACATCATCAGCATTTTCAACTTTGTCGGTATTTGCTCTCTTCAAATGCAAATAAAAAATGACTAGAAATTACTTTTTAATTTCTGTTGATTGATTCTAGACCGATTTTAGATTCAATCGCTTTGAATTTCTTAATAGCTATGAATTGGCGCAGAAAATGTCCTCATCAAACTCAATTCAAAAGTATTAAAAATATTAGAAAACAGGCCATGATGTTTCTATTGTCTTGAGAACAATTTAATTTCTTGAAAACAATAGCAACTTGTATCTTCATGTGGGCGATGTGTCATTTCGTCCAATGTTAGCGCAAATGATGATATATGAATAAAAATAACAACAATAACAATGTATTGATTGTAATAATATGCCATTTCAAATATAATATGCTTTTTGAGACTCAAAAACAAAATGTTTTATTTATTTTTTGACTACATTGGCTAAAAATGGCCATGGTCACAGGACACCTGCAACGACCACTAATTTTATTTTCAACAAAAATGTTTGTAACAGGTATTGTGGGAGACTTGTGAAATTTCAGTCATAGCAAAAAAGATATTAACAAATAACCGCAGTGTAGGGCAACGATTGCAACAAAGAAATTGCTCGTAAAGTAGGAACAGAGATGGAAATTCTTTCCAGGAGATGAATTGTGATGCCGAAAATAATTGACACAGATCTTTCAGAATAACCTTATAATCCAATTTACTATATGTGATTTTCAAGGTCTGTGAAAATATGAAACTAAATAAAATAACATAACTTTGTTTTTATTTGTCAATATTTAATTTACAGTATGATATAGCAAAGTGGTCATGATTATAAATCTACAATAAATGCTGAGCCATAATAATTTGAATTTATGTTTTGCTCGGATGTTTCTTTAATTTCACTACATGGTGTCAAAGACCATTAAAAATGGTCCCTTATATCGCCCTAGATGGAACTTATATATCAATATATAGCAATATCGGACTCGGAAGGTATTCCCTTCATGCTGATAATCTTTGACAATTTCTTTATTAAATATTTTCTTTTAATAATTCTTTTATCTCTTTTGATTCATCTGCGGCAACAGGATACCACCACCAGGCTAATGAGTAGCAAATCAAGGCTAACACTAAAAATGTGATATAAATAGTTGCATGTAACGGAAAGCTTGAATGATGCTTTACATAAATGCACGATCATATATGGAATATATGGAATCGCACGGCAAGCCTTCATGCTGTGACTGTGATTTTCTCAGGTAATACATTCCTGGAGTGGAGTGGAATGGCATCTCTAAAATTTGACAAAATCATGCTAGGGGGTTAAAACAAGGAGTTAGTTCAACGTGTAGTTGAATGCAAGATACTTTATGTTTTCAGGTCAATTTTACTTTTCTCATACACACACACACACAAAAAAAAAAATCCAACTAAAAAAGAAAATGTTGATTACGAAAGGGAACTTTTGACTAGTTGACAAATACTTGAAACAATTCTCAATATCCACTCATTCTGTGTTATTTATGCCAAAACTTTACATTTAGTTACATTACATTACATGCAAAGACTGTTTGATACATCATTGGAAGAAAATATTAGATGTTGTCTTACCTGACGTAATAATTCCAAGTAATGCAACGTTTAAAGAAAGTTTGTCTATATCATAATCGTAACAGTTCTGCTTTTCACCACACTTGTTATAACCCCATGTTATACATACGGAATCTATAACTGCTCCCACTAGAATAGGTGCAGGTAAAAATGATAAACTTCTGATGATTAAGAACTGTGTTCCAAGTGCAAACGATCGTTGATTATCCGGAACTGATCTAAACATAATAATGAAATAATTAATTCAAACATAGCGTGAGAGAATACCGGATACGATGGACCAATGAAACTCTATAGACTATGTCCATATATGGCAATACAAAGTCTGAATATGGAGTTATACGGGTTCGTATTTAGTAGTCTTTCACGATGTTTAAGTTAGTGTCTGTGAAAACGAGTTCTGGTAAACCAGGTAGCCTTAAGTCATTGAATATTAACATCTATATATATGTCTCATTTTCCTGGCACGCGCAATGATTTTTAACTTTAACGAACCTGAATTGGTGCATCCTAGCCTATCAAATTTTACCCCAATCCCATCATTTTCCCAAGTGTTCTATTTCTATTTATATATTTATAAAAAACACTATTCTACTATCCCGATTCTTATAAAGGGTAATAGTTCTATTGTGCATTTAACACGGGTTAGGTTTGCAAGAATTAATTGGTGAACTATAGTCGTACTATGGACATACCTTAGCACCATGATTTTATGAGGTGTGCTTGATAAAAACTGAGTTATACTGTTAATAGCAATGATGATAATAAAGGGGTAAAAGTTTTTGCAATTTCGGTCGCATTTCCCAAACGCCGCCTTGTTGAATAGATTTGACATCTTCGTCTTTATCTTATCAATTGTTGACGCGTTGGAAGAATCACTACCAGGTCCCACAGTGTCAGCTAATGGTGGAATACAACTGCAGTTACCAAACATAGGAAGCTGTAATATAAATAAATAATTATGTGAAAATAAAAAAATTGGGAAAAAGGAAGTAAAGAGACAACATATTTCAAAACGTTCGAGTTTCTGCTTGTTGCTATTCAGACTGATACATAGAATAAAGGGCGACAAGCAAAAGCCTTTGGGTTATTATATTATTTTAGTTAGGGTCATTTCTCTAATTTAATGCGTCCTCTGATTAATGCTGGTAGATCATTTTTGAGAACAAGTTTTAGTTTAAAGTATTGTCTCTAATTTATTAACGTAAACCCCATTTTACCAATTTCTGGATTTCCTTTAAATTAACGCTATCTATAAATTACTTTTTGTTCTACAAACGATAAATTACAGTATTAAATGGTCAAAATGATTAGTGAAGTTTCACTAATAAGTTAAAAGTCATTAAAGAAATGAAAGCTAAAAACTCTCAAAGAACAAATAAAGGGGGAAAAAATTATAACTTAAATTTTTTCTTTCACAATTTTTGTTTTTCGAACATGGGAAATTTTCCTTTTATTTTACGCAAACCGAAAGACATTCTTTTATAATCAAGCACCTTTTAATTATAAACAGGAGAAGGCAAATTAATATTACGGTAATGTTTTTCGTTTTCATATACATTAAATACATACATTGGACGACGAGGATATTCTTCAGCTGAATGAAAAACACAAGGTTGCCTCGGAATGATGGAAACCGAATGCACAAATGGCGAATGCAAAGTTCTCAAATATTAGGAGTTCAGCAGGAAGTGACAGAGGTACTGGAAGAGGTAGGTGCTTTTGGAAATACTTGTTAGAGAAAGTATGGTACAAATACAAAAGATTAGTCTAATACACTACGTTTTGTTATGCCTCTCCATTTTCTTGGTGGGAAACCATTGCATTGCATTGACATTCGAAATGAGTAATTACTTTATAAATATAATTACTTAGTAATTAGTCCATGGAGAGTGGAAAAAGACGTCACTTTTGTTTTACAATGTGGGACACGTTCTCATATTCCATTCAGTTCTTTTGCTGTACTCAGTCAAAAGTAGTGGATATGGCATAATAAGGCTTGTACTATTACGCAAAGAAAATGGTATATGTGACTATAATATCATATGCATATACTGCACTTTTATACCTATTTTTTTTACCTATGGTAAGCTTTACAGAAGCAATCATTTACATTTAGACATATATAACTATTTTAATCGTTATTAAACGTTAGTTTATAAGAACGTATCGATTAAAAATGCTAAAATTTAAGAACATACTAAGAATTTGAACCAACAAGGATTTGAGCCAACAAACATATTATTTCTTTTTTCAGGTTTACATTACAGAAAATTCAGCAGCGTCAACCCGTTGAACTACCCAGAAATTCAATTTTTCCATATTTTTATTAAAATAACAAATATGCCTAACAAAGCAACTATTTCATACATTCTTCTTAATTTGTCGTCGAACAAATCCATCATCCCAGCACCGATCAAAAAGAGATATTGTTAAGCCTTAAAAAGTTGAATGGTTAAGAACACCAAGGCTTATAGCAATCAGGTACATTTTTATATAAAAAACGTCAAACGTTTCACAGTTACCTTGTCCCGCCCCTTCAAAGAGACTTCGCAACCAGCAAAACATGGTGAATGATACGTTATACCATCTGAACCACAAACAGGCATATAATTTTTCTCTAAGCAAGTACATTCGCTGTTACAACTCGTTGAAAGTGACTGCAAGCTTGAACTGTGACAGGAAATATATAAAGATGATTAATAATATCGTTAAATGACATAAGGAAGACAACGCTGCTGCCGCATCAAGGTTTCCAAAATACATCGCAGGGGAACTACACAGAACTTATTGTGAAATTTGGCGATAAACTTAAGCAGCGTTCTACAATGCTATTACTACTTCCATAGCTAAATATAGCAATTTTTTGAAATATTGTTCACGTGTCAGTGTAGCCACAGTATAAGTACATAAAACGTGGATATATCTTAACATGTAATTAAATGAGCATATCGTGATCAATTGCTTTATCTGACCACCTTTGTTGATGCAATGTGTGAATACCGAAAGACCTTAACCCTATTAATACTGGACCTTTTTGGGGCTCCTCAATACTGGGAGGGGGAAGAGATGTTCAACCTCCCCTCCATAACTTTTAATATGACCATACGGTAGTGTTGAAACTTTCTAGAATGTTAGGTCAATGTTTTGGCACAATTATTTTTTTTTAATTAGAACGAGGTCATCAAGTAAAAATAGGTGGGAAAAAATATTTTTTAGGTGAAAAAGTTTTGGTCACCATAATTGGTCAGAACGATTTTCAGTTAAAAATAAGACAAAAACAAAAATATTTTGGAAATTTTTTTCTACCACCTGTCAGAAATTTGGTTACTAAGGGAAATTATGCCTAGTTACCAAAGTTTTTTTCTTTAAAAATTGTTCTAGATAACTTATTGGAAAAGCAGTAAAATTTCTAGTCGTATAAGCCATTCATTCAAAAGTTATGTAATAAAGTATAAGATGAGAAAACAACGGTTGAAACAACCGACCCCCCCTCCCTACCCCCGGCCCTCAGTAGGAATAGGGTTAACAAATTTACAATTGATCGTTTTCATTATTACAAAGAAACTAAATTAATTACAAAACTAAATTAAATTAATTTTGATATGCTCTGTTACTTACGTGTTATGATACGGAACCATAGCACCTGCCAGATTTGTGCTCCTACATCCAGGAATGAGAAATGCAAGTGTGTTTGCGGCTGTTATAAGAGAGATTATAGCACATATCTTTGCTGCTGTTCTTGCTGCAAGTTCAACTTTTATTCTTCGCAGAAGTAATGATCCACCCAATACTCCAACTTAAAGAATTACAAAACTTTGAACATACTACAGGAAGTTTAATAGCTTGTGGTTCCAATTTAGCATTCTGTTTCATAACTAACTTGTTTATACATATAAGCAATAGGTACGTTTATTATCAATTTAACATGTAAGTGTAGACAACAAAGATAAATAACAATGTTAACGCTACTTTAATTGAACATTGAAGATTGCAATATGCGTGAACCATTCCGAAATATTCTACTTAGCGAGTCATATGAGCAAAAATGATAGGTACAAGGGAACACGTTCGTGAGATGGGAGCGAAACTCATGCGATGAATATGTTTCCTTGTGTGGTATAGTCCACATATTTACTTCGCAACATTTTTAATTGCTCCAGGGAGCAAAGAGAAAAATAACGCGCGCTTAGTTTTGCTACATGCTGCCGTGAGCAAATAAATGTCGTGGAGTAAAATATTTCCGTGTCGCCACCATCTGCAACAATTCTGATGCAACATTTTCATGTGATGGAAGCAATTCATATTTTTGCTCCTATCGTATGAGTTTTGCTCCTATCGCATGAAAATGCTCTCTTATATCCGCATAGGATTATAAATCTGAATCGGAACTGCTCGCTTGTAATACACAGATATATATGATGTTGAAAATCTAGTCTTATGGTGGCAAATACTTTCATATATGGACTGTATATTGCTGTATATGGTAATACACAGTACGTCTAAGAATGCATTAGAACCGCGATTCCACCCTATATTAGTCGATTAAGAATATATTTATGTAAATCCAATCATTTGAATCCCTTGCATTTGAATTTCGAACTTACCAAGAAGTGTTGGTATCATTACTAATCCCAAATAGATTCCAGCATTTTGAGGTAGCAGACCAAACTTTAAGATCAGGAATTTAGCTATAAAGGTAACAAGTCCGGCTCCGAAAAACATTTTGGAAGCTAATCCAACTGAGGCTAACATAAAAACTTTATTTGTGCATATTTTTAAACTTTGTTTGATGTACCCTTTTAATGTATATTCAATCCGATCATCTGATGAAGGAAGATAACCGTCTTTGATTGATATTTGTCGCTTCAAACCGCTTTTTAGCATCTTTTTTGGGAAAAGAATTAAGACAAATCCACATATAAGGAGGATACCACTGAAACATATATATCCCAGCCACCATGCTCCAATCCATCTTGGATCATCAGCTGTCATATGTTCCATCCCTTCAGGCTAAATTAAACGAACACAATGCAAACCACACAGGTAAACATTTGTAAACGAACACAGTGTAAATCACACAGGTAAGTAAACGAACACAATGCAAATCGCATAGGTAAACATTTGTAAAAAAACGTTGCAACAAAGTTGGATCAACAGAATATTAAGATGTTGTTTATTTTTCCTGATGTGCATTGTAACGCCGTCAAATGTAGTAAGGCGACATCTGTAGCAAAGTGGACAAATGTAGTAATATCTGTAGTAACGGCAAAACAACGTTTACTACAGTAAAAGCTTACTACATTTGTCTACATTTGTAGACGGGTGTTAATACATTTGCCTTTACTACATATATTACTACATTTGTCAACGTTTACTACAGATGTCGACGCTCTACATTTTACGGCGTTGCATGCGTTCATTGAGAATAACTGGACTTAAAAAGACCTCTAACTTAAATTATTAAATTATGGCAAGGAAATCTCCCAAATCTTTAGGCAAGGAAATCTCCCAAGTCATTACTCGTTCTATACTTTATCTCGAAGAAATGAGAAAGTGTGTCTGGCGTGATGGGCGTGCTGGGCGTATATACTCATATAGGCAGCATAAATACTAACCAGAACTATATTCGTGAAAGTTTTCAAAAACATACCACCAATAATCATACCAACTCCTGGTCCCATCACACTCATGGAGAACCATATACCCAAATATACTGGTGACGCACGTGGAGTTACATTTTCATCAACATATGCTGGTCCTAAGAGCGATAGAAATAAAGAGCTAAGAAAGTGGGAAGTGGAGAAAGTGGGAAGTCATGTGTACTTATTTATAGAAGTTGCCTCAACCTGGCATTTTTGACATAGTCAATAATATAAGCAAATATTTGTACCGTATGAGGAATTTGTAAATGAAGCATTTAGAAATTACCGCTCATTTTTGCTTTTTACAATATATGCTTCTTGTTTTCCAACATGCTATCTATTCGTAAACTACCTATTTACTTTAATAACCATAACCATAAACACACCAAACCCACCACCATACCAAGACAATAACCATTACCATAAGCCATAAACCATAAGCCATAAACCTTAAACCATAAACCGTAAACCTTAACCAAAAACCATAAACAACACCATTATGATAACCATTAAACCATACCATAACCATAGCCGTAAATCATAATATGTAAAAACAAACCTTAACCAAAACCATAAACCGTAACCCTAAACATAAACCACAAGCCATAACAATTTTCAGAAACCAGAACCTTAAACCAGAACCATGAAGCAAAACCATAAGCCATAACCATATACTATAACCATAAACTATAAAACATAACTAAACCATAATTGTAGACCATAAGTGCATGCCATACCATAACTATAAACCATAAACCGTATCCATAATAATAAACTATAACCATAAATAATAGCCATAACTATAAATAAGAAGCGTGATCAAAAACATAACTATAAACCACAACCCTAGATCATAACCATAGACCAAAACCAACCCCACAAACGTAAACCTTACCATACCATAACTATACCATATATATAATCTTACCATACTCCTAATCACACCATAACCATACCCATACCATAGCAATAACGATAACCATACCAAATAGTAACAATACCATAAGCCTAAAAACCTAAGTGATAACCCAAACCAAGCCATGCTATAAACCAGACTATGTATAAACTGAAAAATCTAAATCATAACAAAACCATAAATGCATTATCAATTCTGTAGTTCTGTATTTTACAGCACAAGGAACTTGGCTACAACTTCATGTATTTTCTCACATTGTTCTGACTATTGGTCATAATCTGAGGCACAGCTAGGTTGACAAACCAAAAAAAAAAAAACACCGTCAGAATGGATGTATTTGTTGCTATCGCACAAATCTAATTATCTAGGCAATGCGCTGCAATGGAAATAAATTTATAACTTATTTTAGCCTAAGTACTTTGGTTATTATGACTATAACAACTTAATCAATATATTGTCTTACCAAGTGTAAACAAAGGTGTGGTTCCTGCTCCCATAATCAGTTGTGCAATATAGAAAATAGCTATGTGTAACGTTGTACTGCCCTTTTGTTTTACACCACAACCTTCTATGATTGGCATAGACTTGTTTTGCTTGCACACATCCAATGATAAAGTTTTGTTCTGGATATAGTTTGTTGGTTCGTACTGACCGATAAGAAGTTTCGGTAAGGCAAACATCATAACTCCAAATGCTAGAATGAAAGCAAAATTAATGTCAAGTAAATAGAAATATTTAGCGTCAAGAAAGAGCATTACACTAAGTATACACGGTGAGTTTACGCAGTGACTCTTGACGTTGTTGTAAAGAACAGCTCAACAAGTACGGATCATTTAATTTGTTGAACATTATGCTAAATTTTAGATTCAACTTTTGAAAAATATCTGTTGATAGTAAGTAAATTCAACTCATTCAATTTCAGGCACGAAATATTCAAGTATCATACGAAAAGTTTCCATACCTGTTATTATTGCACCGATTCCTATCCATTTTGGTTTGTTTGCTTTAGTACCGAAGAAACTGACCATACTAACTAGCATTATAGCTGATACATCATTCCCAGTTACAATTAAACCTGAGATCTTACTGGTTAAACCAAATTCTTTTTCTATTGCTGGTATTGAAGCAACGGTAATTCCATTGAAAATCACTCCTGGTAAAAAACAACATTCAATTTATATAAAATGTTGCACACAAGTAAACACGTTTTATCGCAATGTCCAAAAACGGTGTTACCTGCGTCTCAACATTGATTAGACGACGCTCACTCACTGAGGGGAAAGTGGTAGCTTCAGAAATGTGTTGTGTTCAATACAACATGTTGAATGCAAGTGAGTATGAACGCTGGGCACATTAGCTATCGACATCTACGTCAGTTTATTATGCAGCATACGGCCGGCTTGTTTATGTAACATTCGATCTGCTTTTGGTCTGCTGTTGATTAAAGCATTAACCTTATTAGCCTAAATTGTGCATAAATTTTTAAATAAAAGTGATATTATTAGAGGAATTTTCTTACAAATCCGTGACCACTGTTAGCAGAGCAAGGTTTGAATCTTTATTTTGATTACATATACATGTTAGATGAAAATAAGCTTGGGGGTCCCGCACCAAATGTTTGGCGTTTTTTAGGGGTCAAAATGGGGGAAATTGACCACAATTCGTCACTATCATCTGATAAATCCAGGTCCTCTTCATCCTCATCACTTAGATATTGAAAAATTATTCGAAGTTTGTTCAAAGAACGTTGTTCTAACGTTATTTTTCTGACTTTGAACAGGTTTTGCCGCCTGGAAAGGGTATTGTGGAAATATTTTTATTCGTGACTGAATCCCATTGATCTACTTTATCACGTGACATCTCATTTGCACGCGTAACAATTTAATAATCTCACCTATAAATGTTGATTGTATTCGATACTAACTGGATACACAAGGAAGGTAAGATTGTAAAAGAGTTACTTATAGAGCGTTATCCGTCAGAAATAAGTCATTAAGAAATACAAAACATATAAATTCCTACCTTGCAGAAAAGAAGCAAGGCAGAATGCAACCATAAACCATTTAATAGAGTTAAAATGTTGTAACCAATCTGGTCTCCATGATCGAAAACCCATTCTTTGTGAGTCATTTTCTGCATTATCGTTTTCCTTATCAATAGATTTATGATTTTGATTATTATCTAGTAATGATTTATCATCAGCCATTTTTTGTGGACTAAAACAAGAAAGTAAAATTTTATTTAGGAAAATGTCATTCAATGGATAAACATGGCAGTGTTTGAATTTAAATAATCATTGTTGAGGAGCAATGTTTGAGCATGTTAAGACTTTCTAGCCTGAAATATTGCTCACAAATCCCTCCTTCACAGTGATTATTTGGTCTTAATTCAAACACTGACATATGACATGATACATATGACAAGACGGTCTACGTATAGAGGTTTTCGAAACCGTGTTCAGAAGTCATTCACTCTCTTTTGAAAACAATCAATTCGTAACATTCGAAGACATTTATTTTAAGTGTAGCTGTATATTTAACTTGCTTTGTTATCACAACAAACCTAAGAAGGTTACAATCTTCCGAAATATTTAAAAGGCTTCATGTTTCGAACACGAGACTATCTGTTAAAATACATACTGCCTTACATTGAAATAGCCAACACACCCATACAGCTATAAATTTAATTAGTTAACCTTTAGAAATTGGACACTTATCACTTACTTTACAAGAAAGGCGGAAAAATACAAGAAGAAAATAAAAATGATTTTATTACATATGATAAAAACTTATATTTTATCCCTATTTCTAATTTGAAGTTGCGTAATAGTGGACTATTGTGTAATAGTGGACTATTGCGTAATAGTGGACTATTGCGTAATAGTGGACTTTCCAAAAAAGTGGACACTAATTAGCGGACACTTCCAAATATTGTACAACGATTGCTGCACGATATGAACATTTCCCCTAAGAAAACGTACTCAATTAGCGGTGATTGAGCACGTTTTCTTAGGGTAAATGTTTATATCGTGCGGCAATCGTTGTACAATATTTGGAAGTGTCCGCTAATTGGTGTCCACTTTTTTGGAAAGTCCACTATTAGTATTTATTAGGAGTTCTTCAGATGCAAGGGCTTTTGTCTGTTAATCAGAGGTGTTCGCTAATTAGAGTGTCTGTTAATTGGAGGGTAAATTAGTTTATAATTGCAAAAAATTGAATGCAATTGCATAAATACTTTGTTGCCACTGGTACGAAATCAACGTCAAAAACACATCGTTGTGTCGTCTAGAGCAACGTCAGTTTGATGCCGATAGAATTTGCATATCGATGGGGTCAGTTGAATAAATTTGGATCCCACATTTTCATCACTTGTAACACTCGTAACATCAGATAGTACAAGGGATACAGGCGAAACAATTAGCTTGTCTATATGAACTATGTGGTGGTTTGTTTAATGCGCTAATTGAAGCTTTTTACAGATGATTATGGATTATTTGATTGTGAAATAATAATATAAAGGTGCACTTTTGATCGTTGCTCAGTATATACCTGTGGTACATTGTAATTAATGATATATTTAGCATTGTTGTACCGCCATTGTGTGCCTATCTTTAAGCAATGTAAAGATAACGTTTCAAAAATGTTCACTAAACCGTCACATAGTAAAATACTATCAAATACGGTACGCAGTCGAAATACGGCAATATACGAAACCGTATTCGAAATACGGGAAACATACGGAACCGTATTCGGTAGAATTTTGGGTCAAATGTTTTCAAACGGTTGTACGGAATATTTGACATAAACATAGTAACTATTTACTTCAATATACGGGACAACAACAACAACAACAACAACAACAACAACAAACAACTAATAAATAAATAAAGACTTTTGCGACGCGTTCTGAGTACGTTATCTTTTGATACTGCTGCAGAAATATCTTCTCATAAATTTCCAGGTATTCTAAATTAGCTACCACTTCAACAGGCTTGTTGGATGAGCTAGAAATTAGTAACGTCTTTCACAATAAACATCACCAGCTGTGAAAACCCAATAATGCAATGTTCTACAAAGCTACTCTGCAATGATAATGTAGTTTTCTGTTTTTCAATTGCTATTAAATATAACCCAATTTATCTAAAAAACTACTCATGCTAGAAACATAAAACTCCTAGAAAATATTCTCTGGCACAAGTAACAACTAGACGCATCCTAGCGTAAACAATCTTTGTCGCTCTATTAAAGACCCCTTCAATAGAATACTAAATAAAAACCCTTTTCGCGGTGGGAGATTCTTAGTGTTAATCAAGCGGTAATTGATTTGCGATAATAAGTTGTATTTGTATCAATCGTGACAAGCAAAAATATTCCTGCAAGCGATATCATAAATTTGTTACAACATCAACTTCATGATAAACAAAAAATCATAGAAACTCTTATCGCAAACCAACAATTAACTAATGCCTCATACAAAGAGAATCCATTATTGTTAACGACTCCTAACATCGATTGTTCAAATAATAATGATGATTTAACTTTACTAAAGTCTAAGAACATCGAGGAGGAGAGTAATGCTATGTTAAAAAGATCGTCAAATGTTACGCAACACAAAGAAACTTCAGTTGATAAAACGACGAATAAAAATTCAACAAAAGCAGTTAAAATTTTAAACTCGGACACTGCCGAATCCTGTAGACCTTAAGAATTCAAAAAATTTAGCTGAAACTTCTGTCAAAGAAAAACGTAACATTCTTATAATAGGCGATTCTATACTCCATGGTATAAATGAAAACGGTTTTAAATATAAATAAGATCATCGCGTATCTACTGTACCGCACTCCGGTGCATCATCAGAAGATTTATATGATTATATAAAGCCAGAAATTCGTTAAAGTCAAGAGACTATAATTATTCATTGTGGCACAAATGATTTCGCAAAAAAATATTAAAACAGTTGATAATCTTAAAAAGATAAGTGATTATGTTAGTTCCAAATCACCATCAACAAAGATTACAATATCGTCCATCACAATTCGCAAAGATAAATCTGAATTAGAGAAGAAAGCAAAAGATATGAACGAACGGCTAAAAAAGTTCGCCGCGAAAAACGATATAATGTATATCGATAATGACAACATCGATCATTCATGTCTAGCCTCAAAGAAACTACACCTTAACAAAAAAGGAAAATCGTATCTTGCAAACAACTTTATAAACTATCTAAAGAATTGATATATTTTTCCAACCGCCCCCAGCTCAAACCACAATAGTATGGTTTATGATAATCCTTGTGCGTTATCTCATGATTATGGTCCAGGTAATAGTCCAGAATTAGTTTGTGATTATATGAAGCGTTTGAGGTTATCTCATTCGCAAAATGTTATTATTTCATATTTAAACATAAATTCTATCAGGAATAAACTGAATGACCTATATTCCATCGTTGATACTAACGTTGATATACTATGCATA
>JAULBZ010003111.1:0-17158 GCA_032360805.1 Neoturris breviconis
CGAAGAAACCAATCAATTGCAAGATCATTGATTCAGCACTCTTCTCCTGGTAACGAATTTTGGAGATGGTCCCTAAAGCTAGATTTTTTATGATTATATCGATTTGATAGAACATTCTTTTGGCTTTCAGAAAAGTTATACTTTTGCCATTTAATAGATTTTGAAATAATTGATGATTTTATATGCAGAAGGTTTCTTTAAATTTACCAGAAAAAAATTGCTTTTAAGATAATCAGGTATGATCATTGCAAGAACGTTGACACATATTTCATACTCCTTCACAGGTCCTTTTTCAAATTTTCAAGATTTTTCAAATCATGAGCTTTATTTTATTTTAGTGGTGTGTGCATACCTTTAACTCGCATATTTTATTTTAGTGGTGTGTGCATACCTTTAACTCGCATTCTGAACGTAGAGCAATATTCAGAAATTACAAGTTGAATCTCTTCTACTTTATTCTAAAAAATGAGTATCAGGGCTCGAAATAACTGCCGGTCATCACTGTGGAGGAGAGATTGAAAATATTCTGAAAAATCTCTCCTCCACAGTGATGACCGGCTATTATTTCGAACCCTGAGTATTGTTTGCACATACTTTCTGGTATGACCAATATCCTATGTAAGGTACAGTTTTCATGGAGATCCAACTTTGTCTTTGAATGGGAAAATGTAAAGGAATTTGAGCATAGCTGTATGTTTTGTTGCTCTTGTTTCAAACATTGTCATTATCCCATATGACACTTGTTATATGAGCTGTTTGTTTGTTTGACAGCCATCGAAATAAGAGTAAATAATCACTGTAGAGGAGAGATTTTTTTGAGCATAGCTTCTGATTTTTATAGATTTTAAAACTTCCTCCTCCGCAGTGATTATTTGGTATTATTTGAAGCCCTGTATGAATCACCATACAAGAAATAATTATTGCGTTATGTTTTCTATATAGAGTCAGGAAAAATAAACCTAGTTCGTTTATATCAATTAATTAAAAATTTAATGAACTGCTGGTACAATATAAAATTACAAAGAAAAGTATAATTACGTTAACATACCGTTAACATGCCCACAAAGTTTACTTGCCAACACTGATTGCTATAGCGAGGTCTAAATGAAATGTAAATATTACAAAGTTTATTCTTTATTTACACTTTTTGTTTATAAAAGTAACTGATGCAATGTATACAATTGAATTTAAAAACGAAGATGGTTAGAAGCTTATAACTTTCATTGAAGAATAGTGGAAGCTATCTAGTTCCAGGCCTCAATCGTTATATCCAAAATTACGGCATAATTTTCATTGAAATGAATAACAATTACAATTAAGTTTTTTATTTTTACTAGTTCCAGACCTCAACAAATAGTTATATGCCAATATTAGGACACAAATATTTTAATGTTCAGAATAACGAATAACAATTACAATTGAATTTTTTAACATAATTTAATATATCCAAAATCATGGTATAATTATATTACTTTGGACAAGATTTTCTATGCTACATGCTGCTCAGATTTGCACTCATTTAGGTTAAATTTCAATATATGTTAGAGTTAACTGAAATGCAGTGAGCATCAGTAGAATGTAAAAACATCAGGTGGTCTAATAATCAATTTAATTTTGTGGTATATAAACAATTATGTGATAAAACAGATGAGATTTCATAAAGATAGCAGCAAGAATCAAACCAGTGTTTGAAATAAGAATGAATAATCATTGTGGAGGAGTGATTTTTGAGCATTATTTCAGGCTTTCTATAGTAATAATTTTCAATGCTGGGTTATTGCAGTTAAAGTAATTGTAATAGATTGCTCTCTTTGCAATGAAGAAACTGCAAGATTCTACCACTCAGTGTTACCTGTAACTAATCACTGTAGGGGGAAAGGATATTGGAAGATAGTTTCAGGTTTTAAAGGCTGAAACACCTCCATAGTGATTATTTTTTGCTCATAGTTTTAGACTATTACAAGGTAATTAGCTTTCTTCAGATCTTTCTACCTATATAGCAACTACTGATTGTTCATTAGTAAAATTGACATGTTTTTTAATTCTTTGTAGGTGTCAGAGACAAATAATGCCTGCTTATCATTATCGTCATCAGGTAAGAATATTTAGATTTGCTACTATATTTGTAATTTGTTACTTCGTCATTTGTTCTAATTGCAATCATAATACTTTTCTATGCGGTATTAACTGGGAAAGAAATTTAGAGATTTCGAAATATATGTAAATTTACTTTTTGCATTCTGAGAAAATATGAAAGCAAAACCATATTATAGTTTTGCAGCCATTTCTCAATTGCTATTCAAATATTCTGATCAAGAAAAGCATTATCACAGAATATTCCTGGTTAAATGATCAATAAAAACAAGCTTACAAATTGATCAGTGCTTAAAGAAAACAATCAACAATATAAGAAGACATTTCATTGATAGAAGTTGATTGTGACTTCAATTTCTACCAATGGAATGTCTTCTTTTGACTTTCACAGCAAATATCTTACCATATTTGATGGTGTATAAGTCAAGATTTTATAAACTATAAAATTTTAAAAGATTTTAAAACCCTGGTATCGACTTATTCAGCTGGTCAAATTTATCGCAGAGTAGCCAAATCATAACCTTGTACAGTTTGTTATGATTTTTCAAACTAGCGACTGTAATTCAATATGGTGCATTAATAAGGTACTTTAACCTTTACATTTGAATGCCACCTCTATGTGGACTTTAGTGAGGTGAGGTGCAAAAGGTGTGCAAAACCCTTTAAATAAAAGTTAATGAATTTTAAGATTTTCTATGTTTATTGACATGGATACAAATCGAAAGCAAAACCCTATGATAATGACAGTAAATGTTTGTGGTGGAGATGATCAACGTTATTCCTTCCAGAAATTTGGTGCCACGCAGATATTCCTCCTTTCAGCTTGGAGTTAACAAGTAAAGAAATAATGTCATGGGGGTCTTCTTATATGCCAGGCTTACTGTTTAGTGTATATTTAAATTTGCTGTTTAACTTATACATGAATTCGACTTATACATTGGCAAATACGGTAGCTTGATCTCCAAATTTTATACTGATGTTCCATACTCTTACTAAAATCTGACATACTGATCATACTGAAGAAGTTTGGTAGTACAGACAAATTCAATAACACTTTCTGCGATACTCCATGTGGTTTAGGACATTTTGAAGCAAATTTTTAATGAGTTCACAGTTTTATTCATGTCAAATCTACTATTTACTGCAGAATATATTCTGTTTTAATAAAGTAAAATGACTAGAGCATAAGTGGGAATAATTGCTGCATAAAATTTAGTTTTTAAGCATAATGTTCAAAAAGCACTTCTGCACAGTGTTTTGTTCTTTTAAGAATTGATAGTCTCCTAGAGTTTAGTGACATTTTTCATAAATCACACTTCAAAAGTCAAAAACAGCCAGTAGTATCTGTGTAGGAGGGTGAAATGTCAACAAACTGACGCTCGACTGCTTTCTTCATTGACTTCATTCTTCGCCACAGATGTTCGGAAAGACACTCCTCCACAGATGCTGCTGGCCATTATTCTGACATCTGCACTTTTAACTAAAAAATATTCAAAAACAGAAATATTTGCGAATAAAACAAGTAGAAAAGATCTAAACTTATAGCTGATTCGAACAATATTTATTAATTTTTTAGAAGGATATGAATTGAAAGGAATAAGGAATAATTATAGTATATATGACCACCGGTGTAACACTCTTTGGGAATTTTCTACATAATAATTTTAATTTGACAACTAAGTTTTCTGATGCACTGTGAGTACATAATCTTTTTGAGTTTTTTTTGTTGTATTTCACAATGGCTGATATTTGAATTTCCCATGGGGAATTATTTCCGAAAATCTGATATTTTTGCAAGCGTTTAATATGTGGCATTTATTTTGTGAATTATTTCAGTTGTTCTATGGGTATAAATCACTCTTGAACTATGACTATGGGATGTTCAATTTATGTGTCTTACAGTTGCCCAAAACCAGCTTTCAATCTATTTTGGTTTCTTCGCTACAAAGACTCAAGCCAAGTTGCAATATTGCTTTTCAAATGTAAATTTGAGGTGACCTAGCAAGATTATCCAGTATGGCTATATAAGACAACACAGCATTATCGTTCATTACAAAAATACATATATATATTTGTATACAATCAAAAAGTTAATTTTAATTTGTCTTGCACTAAGAGTGAAGAAAAAAGCTTAATCTATGTCATTTTAATTTAGTGTTAATTTGCTTGATCTCTGACCTGAAAATAGAATTACAAAGGAAATGCAATGCTAATAATAACTAACAATTTTCCGGACTACTGTCAACATTCTAAATATGTCTTGGTGATTGGTCAAATAAGATTCATGTTGAGAAGTGAACAATGTTACATTATGTTTTTGAAGAACTTGTCTTTCGCCTCAATTTAAAGCTTAAAATAAATGTCAAGAAAAAAATGTCAAATTATCGATCCTGAAAGTTTGATTGGTTACACAAGACGATGACACCTTCATTCATTTAAGTTTGCATTTCTTCATTACTACTACAATTACCAGTAATTTACCGCATTACACTTATGATATTGTTAGATGTGAATAACTCCGTCAGGAAAAATAAGTAATTAAAGTTCATTAGCCTGTTGTCTATAGTAGGCGGTAACTAAACCAATCAGATAAGTAGTAACGTAAGTATTCACCAATCAGATATGTTTTCTATAATGGTTTGACTGAAATAATATTCAATAGATACCTCAAATGCTATCTATTTGAAAATATGCTCAATATTTCAGATAAACACATTCAGATAGATCCCATCTCAATGAAGCCTTTCAGATAGACCTCAATAGGCCATTTCTATATATAAAAAAAAAAATTCAAAACATTGACGTTATATTTTGGAAAATATCACAAAGATCTTTTGAATTAAAATCACTGAATATTTTTTCAAAACTAAATTAGGTTGACGTCAGGTAGTATCTGCATAGGAGGGCGATAATGTCAACGAACTTTGTGCGAAGATCGTTGACTCCGTAATTAATTGTTCTGATTTTGAGTGTTATCATGATGGAATTTCTAATTTTGTTCACAAACAACAAACTCATTATAATGATTCAGGGCCTAGTCTACGAATTTCATTTGGGTTTGGGCAACTATAAGACACATAAATTAGGCATCCCAACCCATAATCTATAATCTAAATTGGCTTGATACAGTTATTTTGCATCTGATTATCTTTGCATCAAAACCCCTCAAAACGTTTCCTCTAAACTCCTCTCAGAAAAATACAATTACCTTTGGAGAGTATTGATCACCAAGTTGCCATGTAAGTCTGATAATAAATACCTTATTTTACTAATATTTGCGCATATTTATTTTTGTGCAACGAGAAATTATTTTTTTGTGCGCATTCACGATATGTGTATATTTTTATGTGTATTAATATTCATGTATGGCCACCTATGAATGATAATTACATTACCTAGGAATGAGAATTACACTCATTTAGAGCAGCAAATACACAAGGCAAGGGGAAGATTTTTTTTAAACAACATTTTTCCGGGTATTAATTTTGGCGTCCATTATTTTACGCGAAATATCTACTAAATTGTGCGCATTGATGGACATATTTGTGAGAATGCGTGAAAATTAGCACATGCAAAAATTAGTATGAATAAGGTACATAATAAACATTTGATTTACATGACAGGACTTAAAATAATTATTGGTTATCACAACTTTGCACCCCCTCATGGTCAGGAATTATATCTTCTAATGGTATTGGTCAATTTACCCATTATTTCTCACCCTCTTGTGGTCAAGCAGATATGTTTTAAAGATAAGTGTCAATAGGTCCTACTATTAGCTCCTGTGTGACTTTTTTTTTGTATCTCTAAAACCGTTTATGCAGCTGAAACTTTATGACTTTTAATATATTCTTATTATGGAAATTTGGCAATTAAAAATCCAAAAAAATTATGCTGAATATGCATTACGAGTAAATTCTTTAAATTCTAAATTTATTTATTTGTTAATTTACAGAAATCATTGTTTACTTTTAGAGTTTACATAATAACTTCCTTTCATTATAAATTGATTTTCCTGGATTTTCTGCTAATTAGGCAATTATGACAATAGAACTCACAATGCCATTTTTATTTTGTAAATAAGGAGACCTATCTCCATGCAAAATTTCAAGGATTTAGTACATTCGGTTCTCAAGATCAGGTGTGGGGGTTATTTTGTCCCCCCCCCCCAGATAAAGTGTGAGGTTATTTTGTCCCAGACATACTGATGCCCCGGTAAAGCTAGAGTTAATCCATTCCTCTTGATGATGAAGTAATTATGTTTTGTTAAAAATTGTAATTAAATTTTCAACAGATTTCTAACAAGTTGGTGATAGTTATTTGCTACAATATTTTTTTAAGCAATAATCAATAAAAATTATTATAATATTATATTTCTTGGAAATTTGATAAATTGAATAAAGGATTAAAAAGTGTATTTTAAAATGTTACTACCTATCCACCGGAATTACAATTGTTTTCGGATAATTCTAAATATTGAAATAAATACGTTTTTACCGTGGATTTTCAACATTATTCGTCATTATGAATTATTTACTGTGGACTGGACTGGGTACAACATTACAGTGGTCAAAAAATAAGCTCCATAATTACTGTGGTGGAGTGATATTTGAGCTACAAAGCTCTGTCCTCCACATCCTTATATCAAACATTAGCACCCTACCACTCCTTAAAATATTAAAACTTTACCGAAAAAGAAAAAGAAAAAAGATCCTAAAAAAACTTTTCAGGTCAATGTCAATGTCAATGTTACTGAACAGTAATGTAGACAAGACATGGTAAACCATTTTCCAGTAAATGATTGATGAGAGGCACCTGTGACCATATTTTAGATCCGTAAGAGACATTTGAATGCACCGAAACATCAAAATATCATCGTTTTGATGTCAGGGATTTTTTCAAGCATATTTCTACTACTGCTATAAGGTAGTAAAATCTCAATGTTTTGTTGAGTTTTGGAACTCAATCTTCAATATTGATCATTTAAAGAGGTAAATATAAGGGTTTCTTAAAAATGTGCAATTGATAGCCAGATTATAAAGTAGAAAGACATTTCAATAGATATTATTTTTACACGCATATTTTTAAACTCAATCTACTTTGAAAAAGGTAGTAGCAACAAATGCTTGAAAAAACCTCTGGGTGTATTCATGTTTCGTATTACACGGTTGTAATTTTAGTTTCACTCCATGCTCTGATGTTATGATAATTTTATGACTCAAAAGGTCAGAGTAATACATAGGTTAATGAGATGAAATTACTTTGGTAATATAACTGAAACGGAACAGACTTTGCGGATGCTCGTATTGATAATAGGGGGTGAACGAATTGGTTTACTTCCTCCAGAAGGGATATGCCATCATAATTGTAATAAAATGGATTGCTGTACAAATTCACCTGTCTGTACTCTCTAAAGCACAAGATTTAAGCGGCCATAAATTCTTCAGACATTTCGATAAAACGTTTATTACCGTGTTCTATTTATAAATGTTTATTTTGGGTGCATTTACTTTTAAATAAGAACAAATATTCACTGTGGGTGTGCTTAAAACTCCCTCCTCCATAGCAGTTATTTGTTGCTGTTTTAAGCACTGCATTGTTGATGTTTTACTATTTTTTGTATTAAATTGTTATTCTGGATGATTGAACACTGCTTGCTTTGAGCATGATTATGAAATATAACATATCCAGTATTGAAATTTGATTCTTTCCAGAAATGATTTTTAAGTTCAGCTTGATATTTGGAAATCTGTAAATTTTACAAACACGAGCTAATGTTCACGTTGTATTTATATTGTGAGAACACAATAGAGTACAGTAAATGTTGTTGATGTTATGTTTGTTGCACAATCATTTAGCTTTTAAATGTCAATAACAAATCATTTAGCTTTTAAATCATTCTGAATTATCAAATTTCAAAGAATAGTTTAAACATTTCTTCATTATAAATATATGTCATAATTACTCCTGTTGTTCCTAGTATTTAATTATAAATTTCACAATAGACAAATTTAAATTATTCACTAAAGTGTATGGAAATTAACTTGTGTGTAGCTTTTAAAAATATCTTTGTACGAATGGTTTGTTAGGCGTTCATCACGGTGTAAGTTTTGTAAGCAATTACATGAGATTAGTTGACTACATGGTTTGTTTGTTTACATCCATGATAAAAAAACGTAAGAAAATTATTAAAATTTATTTCAATTATTTTTTTTATATGGATATTTCCAAATGGTCTCTGCACTTTTATTCAATCTGTCTGAAATCTCCCATTTTATACAATGTGTTTTTAATGTAACATCAACCATGTGTGAAGTAGGAAAGTAGGAAAATTTGATGACAAAAAGAACAATATGTCATAATAAAAAGTACTTCTTGATTTTCGATTTAATGCTAATCGTGTAAATATCACTGAGGAGGAGTCGTTGAGCACAGGCTATGAAGAAATCAGCAGCATCCGTGAAGAAAGGTGTTATAAACTTGCAGTTGATTGGTTTCTTCAGTCAAATAAAATTCGAATTTCCTTTATGAAGTTATAATGCGTTTTCACGCATGTCAAATAAGTCCATCCTAAACTTGATTTATAAAGTAGGTTACATAAGGGTAAATAATCACTTTGTAGTCTGAAGCTCAAAATCACTTCTCCACAGTGATCATTTTTCGGTTCTTCAATAGATCCATAATGACCCACCATGATAACTTTCATTGTCTTAGCAAAAATATTATATAATATTATTTTTGTGTAACATAGTAACTAGGAAAATGTTTATTTTGACCAATTTGTGATTTTGAATACCTTTTGTGTATGTTTTTACTCGCACTCTAAAGCACACAATAGAGTGTAAACATTCTCACTAGTATTCTAAAAACATGTGAAATATGATAAGTGGGCGAAAAGACAACAAGTTGAACAAGTTTTTGCCAACTAGGTCATCTTTAAGTTTGAAGCTTTAAAGAAGGATGTTAATACAGTGGTTGGTCTATGAGCAAATATAATTCGGAGAGATATTTGACCCTAGAGCACCTTAAAGTAGGCTACAAATAAATATTGTGTCTAATCAAAAAATCCAGAAACGTTTCTAAAAGATTACTTCTTGTGTAATATACAAAGCAAATTATCACTGTGGAGAAGTAAATTTTGAGCAGTTTCAAGCTACAAAGCCTGAAATTATGCTCTAACATCCCTCTTCCACAGTGATTATTTTAGTAGTAGTAGTAAGAGTAATTAATCACTGCGGAGTAGTTTATTTTTTGAAGCCTGAAGCTATGCTCGAAAATCCATCTTTTATGGTTTCGATCATATACTATACAGTTTTTTAAGGATTTTGGCTACCTCCTTTTTTTGAAAAGATTTAGTTTACAACCTTGGTATTAATGGGGTTAAAATTCCAAATAATCTTCCTGGAAGCTATATAATTTTTTCGCTTGTAATTCTTGTCTCCTTATAATGGCAAGAGTGCCCAGAAAAAAACCAGCCGTAAAAACAAAATATTATGAGATAAAGAGTTTTGGGACATATATTTTTTGTGATAGAATATGTATGCTTTTTTATAAGAATAAGACTAACACTCATTGGTGATATCTAAGAAAATCCTGTTTCACACATTTGAAGCAGTTACAGACACAAGAGTTGTACGCATGTGCTATTCAATAACCTTCTAAAACTGACACAAGCAAGACACAAGAATATCAAAACTCATTTAATGTGCTTGCTTAAAATGATTCAGTAATGGTGGTCACTTTACTCTGCATTTAAATTTTGCGTCTACATCTGCTTCTGCGACTAGTGTTCAAAATAAGAGTAAATAATAAATGTGGAGGAGAGCCATAAAGCATACAATAAAATAAGAACAGAAAACTTTACCAACAAAAGCTTTTACAGTAGATATATTAATGAAAAAAGTTATAAAAGAATTCAAAATTAAAAGTCTCCGAATATATATTTATCTTTATCAAAATGAAGCCAATAATTACTGCGGAGGAGTGATTTTTGAGCATAGTCTTAGGTTACACTATCTTTGTTTTGCAAGAATTTGTTTTTTCTCTTACACTTACATACTGTTCTTTTTGGACCATCACCATCAACCACAAATATAAATGCTTTACATTATACATTTTAACTCAAGTAAAACTAAATGTTTCAAAATTAATATAGTTTCATTCTAAGCCATAAAGCTTGTTCCATGACACAGTTGCCAGTGTCTGTGTGGAGGAGGGATTATTGAGCATTGCTTCAGGCTTTATGGTTTTACTTATTTTACAATTTTTTGGAGGCGTGTTTATGGAAAGCAATTTTTGTCATTCGCATTGTTAAAAAGTCTCTCGAAGAAATTTATGTTTAGTTAAAAATTCATGTTTAGTTAAAAAAGTCACGTGATAAAGGTAGCCATCCGGTAAATATGTCCAGATGGAAATCCAGCTTAACAGAATATTAATGATGGATCCGAAGTTTTTTTTAAATTTAAATTTATTATCTTTTATAGGGTATTTAATACTTATCAAATAAATAAAAACCACAAAATTACAGGCTGAATTTGTACTCATTAATTGCAATATACATCAAAGCTTAGAATTTAGCATTTAGTAGTGAAATATGCACCCAGGTTATTGGCTATTTTATGCTGATTGTCAGCACATTCTAATTTTTCATATTTTATTGTTTTCATGAAGTATCAGGTTTATTAAAGAGTTAAAAAAAGGAGGCTTGTTTTCCAACACGGTTATCAAAAATGGATGGTACCCGCTTAGCATATGTTTTTTGAAGTGAATTTTTTTAAAAAGGGATTTATAAGTACTTATGACATCATTGTGCTATTCCGACACTGCATACAATTTTTTTTGTTGTATTGTGTTAAGTCAATGAGCTTGCAATTGATTGGTTTCTTCGGGACGAAGAAACCAATCAATTGCAAGATCATTGATTCAGCACTCTTCCCCTGGTAACAAATTGTCATTGTCATTTTTATGTTTAATGTATGAAGAAAATGTTATAAGATTAAAAGAACCTTTAATACACTCGAATGACGTTGTTCTAGCATCTAGCGCCTTCACTGCGGACTTTGAACACATTTTTGCTCACTATGTATGCTCACTTATATACACACCAGGTGTGTTTTACTTTGTTTGTTTGCTGTTTTAATTTCTTGTTAAAAAGTAAATAATTTACTACGTCATCACTTTCAACTCATTGTGTAAAGGATGTGAGAATGTTGAATGTAATAAAAACCGATACACGTCCTTGTTTGAGCTCCAACTTATTAACAAATTACTTGCTTTTCTTAAAATTTGGCACAGAGGTGGATAAAAGCATGCTAACCAAAACCATGCTCTCAATTTGCCTGAAAGCACCTGAATGGTTCAAAATTTAAAGATTTGTATGACTACCCAATCACATAAACTCCGAACGAAATAAAAAAATAAGAAATTCCAGGCACCGTTCTTTTCTGCTACACGCAAAGAATCAAACGATGCGAAAAGATTTAAAAAAATAAAATTCTTTGAAAGTTGGAACTCAAAGAAGAAATAAAAAACTGCAATTTTGCTTATTTTAAATAAAAATATTTATGTGATAACAAAGTAAAATATCTTAATATTATATACCATTGTCACTGAAGTTTATTGTTCTACACGAATCAATATATAGTTTTGCTGTCAATATTAAAAGAAATGTCATGCAAATGTGAGTAAAACATACGCTGAGCCCTTAAAGGATGAACTGTTTGCCAAACAAAGCTTGCAGAAATTTGTGAACATTCAACCATTTGTTCAGCAAACATTTTGACCTTTCTAAATTGTGCAGACAATTTTCAAAAAAAATTGCATACAAGCAAAAACTAAAAATAAAAAATTGCGTACAAGCAAAAATAAAAATAAAATTGCACACAAGAAAAAAAAAATCATTTCATTTGAACATATCTTCTAAGTAAATATTATTGTTACTAATTTTCGTGGTACTTATTTTCACACATTTGCGAATAATCTCGAATAACGAGCCCAAATTGACCACCAATGAAAATAATAAGATGTAGCACAGGATACTTGTGATAATTTTTACAGTAGTCAAAAGAAGAGCAAATAATAACTACTGTGGAGGAGTAACTTTTGAGTATAGCTTCAGGTTCTTAAGTTTTTTCTATTTTTCTGTATGATAACTTTAGCTGATAACTCAAGAACAGGTAAATGTAAGATCCTTCCAGACATATCACATGCTTTCCACAACTTCGGATCGTATTGATTTATCGTAAAATGCAGTCAAAGTAAAAAAAAGAGAAAAATTTAAAACATTTGTGAAAGAAACTATTGCAGAATTTATTATTATTATTTATTATTGCAAATGAGAATAATTCGTACGTGGAAGTTAGAATATAACCAATGTCAAGCATTTCCTTCCACCATGTTTAGAACCATTAATAAGGAAATTGCAGATTGCTTGGAATTCCTAAAAATTATGTACGTGTCGATAAACTTAATAATGGTATTTTTACTCTCTGTTATCTTATTGTAGGGGGTCTAATAGTAAGAGGGTTAATACATTTCCAAAATCACAGATTGTGAAGCATTTAGAAAGTGAAATAGGGGTAGATTGAATATAGTAGATTTTGGGGTGGGGGGTAAGTAATAATTAAGAGTTAAAATTATGATTTTATTTCTTTCGTCTATTTTGGATTTTATAATCACTATCTTATACGTAAAGTACAAACATAAGTAAATGAGATAAAAGTGACCTTACTAAAAATATAGTTGAAAAGCAAGTTCTAGAAATTATTATTCTTACTTGTTTGTACAGGGTAAATTTACTTGATTGGGGGTTGTCAATAAATTAGGTGTGGGGTAGTCAATAAATTAGGGGGGTGGTATATTCTTCAAGAATCATACATTAGGGGGGATCCTAATTAATTGAAATGGGTGGTGGTAATTTTTATTGAAAATGGAGATTACACACTCCTAGCATTAGGTGACAAAGGGTAATACCCCAAAAAGATGTAATTTTTAAATAGACATTGGTAAGAAATATGAACAAATAATCAACTATGCGCTCCTCCACATTGATTATTAGCTCTTATTTCAAGCACTTATATCAAGAAAAAATAATTTTGTACATACGTCATTGTGGTTTGCTTCTTTATATTTGACATGACTTTGGGTTAACAATATCTAAAACAGTAGATAGCAAAGGTAAATCAGATTAATGTTCTATGATATGCATTTCACTCCCTTAAAAGGTATGGTAATTATTTGTCTTATGCTAAAATGTAGATTATAGTTTAAAGTACCTTTGGTGTAAATTTGGAAAGAAAATATGCATGCGTTCAGATTTTATGGGGCCCCTCATATCCCTCCCCCTTCTAGGCTCTCAGAGCCCTAAAATAGGTAGGCCTAATAGGGTTAACAACTATCAAGAATAGCATCAAATTTATGTTTAGGATGAAACCAATAAAGAAATGTAACGTGCCTAGGCATCATTGAGGCTCCTCTTCTTCTTCAAAAAAAGCTGGCTGTCAGTAGTTGTTTCGAAAAGTTTTAAATTTATTGGTCTAAAATATATATCTTATACAAATCTTCATGTCTGAAAGAATGTTGACCATGAGTTTCAAAAGCATGTGTTAAACAGAAACCGCTGAAATAAGGTACCTTAAGGGACCCCACCCCCAGTATTGAGAAGCCCCTAAAAGGCCCAGTATTAACTCTGAAGTAACATTTACCAATTTAAATAATAGTTTATGTATGAAAAACCTCAACTTTAGCTTTTATACTAGCTGGCTGATATGATTTTACTCTTACCAGGTAAAAATACAATTAATTGTTCATGTACTCTGTTACTGAACATTATGATGATTGATATCATCCGCACAAAATGTAAAATGTGACAAAATGTGATAAAATACAGCATACTGATGTTTTTAATGATGAATTCTTTACTTCTCGAGCTCCCAGTCACGCAGTTTTGATTCTGTGAAGAAGTATGTACAAAAATTCTTTATAAAGCCTTTTACAAAAAGTTATTGAAGTTGTTGGTAGAGTAAGCGAAGATCATAAAATACGGAAAAGAGAAAAATATGTTTATTATTTTAAGAACAGTACCTATGTTATGAATTTTCATAACATATAATTAACATTATTTTTTTGATGACGTCATTAATTAGGATGACGTCATCAATTCAAAACAGGTGGTAAAATTATTTTTTTTACCACCTGTAAGAAATTTGGTTACTAAGGGAAAATTATCCCTAGTTACCAAAAATATATATTTTTATATATTTTTTTAAAACCCCTGGAATTCGGATCTTTTGTTGATGATATTTCACATAGGTTGTAACGTTTTGAACTGTTTATGTATGGTTTTGCTTTCTAAAATTGACCACGTGATATCAAATTTGTATCATTGTTGTCTCTAAAGTCCCAGATGTGTCTGGACAATTCCTTGCAGTTTGCTTTACTTCTATATTTGAATGAATTATGGTGTTTGTAAAAGCGGTCTTTGAACGCATTTTCCATCAAACCAATATAATTAGTGCTTTTGTCATCGTTATTGTGTTTGATATTACAATTGTAAATGTCGTTTCTTACAAGGCAGTTGCCATTTAACGGGCAATTATCTTCATTATATATATATAATAAAGACTTGGGAAAAATTTTGAAAGTGGACACTTGAATTTTCTTTTGAGTATTTGAATTCTATGAGGTTTTGACCACATTCACCTAATATCATACCCAAATGATAAGGGGAGAAGTGGAGACTTAGAAAGTTTTGATTTTCTATGAGACTTTGACCATGAACCTTTTTTGGCAAAAATTTTGTAGGTTGGGGAAGCTTCTTCCTACCTCTATTTTTTATAAAAATGATAATAAAAATTGTTCCCATTTTCATTTTGAGAAGTTTCCTTCTTCAATTTTAAAATAATTATTAATTTGTATTAATGTATTCACTTTTGGGCCATAAAATTTAAATTTACTATCATGAGTATGAGTTTTTATAACATTATTAATTACTCCCCAATTCAAATTAGAAATATAATGACAATACACAATTCAACAGAGAAAGATATTTTAATAAAATAATAATTTGTTTTAAAGAATATGTAATCTTCTATTTCTTTATTCTTTCTTTTTTTTTAATTCTAATAACAGATGATAACGACCACCTTTTCTTTACAATATTTTATTACTACTAATAGATACCATGTTTTTATTCATATGTTTTTCATATGTTTAATATACTTATCTTGAATGGTCCCACTGAACATAAGAGCACAATAATATATTTTATAAAACTTAATTATATTATTTAGTGTATATATCATAATGCTATGATGTATAATGTGTGTATCCAATTCATATCCAGCACATAATATATTTTGTAAGCTTTAGTTAAATTTTATTATTTAGTTTATACATAATGCTATGAAATATATGTGTGTATCCAATCCAATTTATATCCACTGACTTTTGAGCATTGCTTCAGGCTAGGATATGAAATTCCACTGCTCTCCTCCACAGTGATTTAATGTAATTCTGTCTTGATAAAGGTGTTCCAATTGTTTATTTGACCTGAAACATTATCAACTTAATAAGGACATGCCATGTAAAATGTTGGTACTTATCCATGATATGAAATATCACTACTCTCCTCCACAGTGACTTGACATAATTTTACTTTGATAATGGTGTATTAATTGTTTATTTGACCTGAAACTTTATAAACTTAATAAAAATCCTCAACTGAAAGTCCAAAGATAATATATTTTAATATGCTTGCATCCTTTCTTGTATCCATAGAAACAAAATTTAAAAAAATAATCTTAATTGCATTCTAGGTAATTTAACATCGTTAGGAATTTGTGTGATTGTAATAATTTGTTTGTTTTTCATTCATTATAAAAATTTGGTAAAAAATAAAACTGTAATTAGCAGCTTAACGAATATAATTAAAACGAAGTTGGACTTATTGTAAAGATCCTTATAAATACTGATTATAGATAACGATAATAAGTTGTTTTTATGGGAAACATGAAGAGTCATGATGATATTAAATTGATTTGTCTTTAAAGGGGAGCATCATTGTGTATTTAGTCACAAGAATTCATATTTGAAATCAATTTACTATCTAAGAGTGATTATTGATGAACACACCATTACATTTGTATTTTGGTGAATCTTTTGCAAACACACAAACACACAAACAAACACACACACACTATTTACAGTTATTTAACCCTCTTAAATGACACGTGACAATATTAATTCAATGTGCCTACTTATAGTTATTTTCAAATTGAATTCTGACAAAAATTCCTGGCCGATCAATCTAAAGTTTTGTGGTTGTGTTTTTGTTAAATTTCTAGATTGCAGCTGATCTTCAAATCAAGGGCATTCATTTCAATTCAATGTAATTTATGGTTTTTTTGCCACACATTATTTTTTATTGATGTTCAGTAGAAGAACAAATAATCGCTGTGGAGGAGAATTTTCGGAGCATAGCTTTAGAATTTGTAATTTTAATTAGAGTAAAATTTACTTCTGTCTAATAACCGTCTAAAAATCAGTGTTGAAAATAAGAGTAAATAATCACTGTGGAGGAGGGATTTTTTAGTTTATAGCCTGAAGCAATGCTCAAATGTCATTCCCCCACAGTGATTATTAGCTCTTATGTCAAACACTGATTGTAAATCTATTAACTTAGTAAATGTACTAATTGCATTTATAAGAGGGAAATATCCTTTATTGTGTTTTCACTCTATTCAATATTTCTGCCCAGGAGAGAAAGTATATTATCTTAAATGAATTATTTCATGTCACTCTATTCAATATTTCTACCCAGGAGAGAAAGTATAAATAAATTATTCCACGTTGATTCATAATATATCTTACATGCTCACTGGATGGAAAGAATTAATATTTAAAAGAAGGGCACAGGAATATAAAACTTCTCCATCAAACTCAACATCTTATCAATGTCAAAATAAGGTAAGGAGCCATCTCCAAAATTTGTTACCAAAAGCAGATATCTTAGCAGCTTTAAAAAAGTAAAATTCAATAATTTCGAGAAAAATTAATCTATGATGAA
>JAULBZ010003112.1:0-17157 GCA_032360805.1 Neoturris breviconis
GGGGGGGAATAGGGTTAAACATCTCTCATTTCGTCTCCATACGAAAACAAGATGACATATCAATAGAAAATCGTGCAATTACAATTACTCTTCAATTTTTTTCAGCTAGCTTGCTTGTCAATGCAGAAACAAATGAACAAGACAGTAAGTACACATTTTTCATAGGATCTTCAACCGATCTCATAAATTATGAGACATTTTACATGCAATACACACCACAAGTAAAATGTAAATACGGAAAATGACCATTAGAAGTCTCTAGAGATTTATCCCAGAGATTTATCTCAGAGATTAGCGAGTAGACTTAAGACTTAAGACTTTGCCAACTCAACAAATTCTGCTGTTTCTAGCAGTCTAGTACCCAGGTTCTAAAAACATATTGGATTTTTTGTGTCTTTTGTTTTGCTACCAAAAGTAAAAGACTTTTTATCTAATTGGAAATTCAGAATTTTTGCTCGAATTTTACTTTGTCTCAAGTATTTATGTGATTGCTTGTAGACTGGAACTGTACGTTTCTTAGAGAGCTGCCGATAATCGGGAAATCGGAATGTAAAAAGCCGTCAACCCAGTCCTTATTATTTTTATATAATTCTGGAGAGTGGATGGGACACGCTAATAAAATTAAATAAAAAGACACGAAGGACTTATTAGAAGGGAGTGACTAAAGAGAACATATAAAGAGAATCGCACGTTTTGAGCGGTGACCGTTATCTTATAGTAAATTTTCTAGGCACACAATAATTTAATATTTACTAGCAATTGACGCGTTACTATATGTCTATGCACTACTGTATTTCCTCGTTGTGGCGCTTAATCAAGTGAAGGGGCGCTAAACCAAGTGAAAGGGCGCTAAACCAAGTGAAGGGGCACTTATTTAAATATGCATAAAATTGAGATGGCGCTTATTCAAACTCTTGCAAAATTGAAAAAGAAATACATAATAAAATGAAAGGAAAGAAAATATATTTCACTATTTAACTTCACTATATATTATTATATCTTTAATGTTCAGTTTATTATTATTAGTGATCTTGGGGGTGAATCTTATTTAAAAAGATTCTTCATAGGAAGGACGCTTATTAGATAAAACGACAAAATACGGTACACGTTTTTGTTTTATAAGAAACTTAGGAATTGAGCGAGAACTGGACTTTCTTATTTTTTCAGCAATATTTTAGAACTGAAATTACGTCTTAAATATACGCTAGACACATACGCTAGACACTATAATCTTCGAACTGAAAGTATAAACAAGGAACTTTTATCAAATGAAATGTGTTTGAAATCGATGTTTGAATTCGAATTGACCATTTTAATCCTATGTTAAGACTTTGAGGAGAGGCGCTCATTAAATATTTTAAAGGAGCAACAAGAAAATTACAAGATCAAAATTAGAGCTTCAGTTAAAAGCTGTGTCCTACAAGTGACTTACGATTGACGTACGAGAACAACGAGTGACCGACGAGTCCTTCGAATGACCAAGAAAGTTGGAATGACATACGAGTCAAAATTGACTAATACAAAAAGGCGTACCGGGAAATGAGCAATCCAATTTTTTACGCCTGCGGACAATTCTTCTATCTTATGCTTTACGTTAGAATTTTGATTTGGTCTCATTGTTTCACAAATAAAATTGATGAGTCTATGGTTCAAATTTCACCATTAGGGGATTGGATCCTGGATCTCACTTTCCTGATAACAATCTCATTCTGACCTGATCTGCATACGAAGTTTGAATCTGTGAGAACTCGAAGAATTGAACATCTTTGGGTAATGCAGTCGGCTTGAAGCTTGCCACGAATGTACTTTAATCTATTAGGAACACTTTGATGCGAAAACAGACTATTACTAACATAACTACGCTGACGTTGCTGACGTGGTTTTTTCAATATGGTGTATTTGAAAGATTTATTTTTTCAATATTTTCAGTGCATGCTTCTAAGTTGCAATACCCTCGCATTACTTCTCAAAAACGGTTTCTTTGCTAATGGAAAATAAAAACAAGTAGTTCTTGATAATTTAGCATAACATTTTTGCTGAGATCAGCATTTTTTTGTGCAGTTTTAGCCTAATAATTTTCTTCAATTTTTTAGCCAATTTTTACATGTTTTTGCTGGCGTTAGCAAAATACGCCGAAACTTTTTGTGACAATTATATGGACAAAATGACCACCGGAAAATTTGTGACAATGTCATAAAATTTCAAGTGATTTGAACCAGTACTTTAGGAGCTGTTGGAGGAGAAAGACAGTTGCGGGCCTATACTAACCCTCTCCTGGGTAAGGTAGGGATAATACATAATATTTCCATTGTATTACTCTTTAGTATCAAACAAAACGAACCTTTTAATTGATTTTAGTCAATAAGATAAAGATACCATCCAAATTTGGCCATAGCTAGTAGCCCAATATATTTGGTCTCTGGAATACCAAAGAAAAATTGTTTCGTTAAAAAATTTTAATTTCTTGTTTTTATTCACATTTCGATTCGTAGGTTAGTTTATTTGTAAGAACCACATAGATTTTAAAAAAGGTTGACTGTACAAAAAGATTCGAATTGGTTGCACACATTTATCCTAATTTGCCTTGCATTCTCAATGTCATATCCTTGTTTTTTTATATATATTTAGCGGGATTTAGTTCATTTAAACTACAGTTGTCAGTATTCACAGATCAATCCTATTCTAAGAAAGTTACTACATTTCCGTACGTCATTCCAATCAACAAGCGAATGTATTTCGAAGTGAAGTTAAATACATCAAATGCAATGGGTGATATCAAGTTAGCGGTACAAGATTGCTACGCAACTCAATCAAATGATCAGAGAGATAGTTATCGATACTACGTTATTAAAAACAGGTACCATAATTTCTTAGTTTAGCTCCTAATTTTCAAGATTATGTGTAGCTACGGGCAGTTAAGTGGGTAGCTAAGAATGAGACAAGATAAATGAATAGTTGTCTTAACTAATATTATAGCATTATTCTAATCGGAGATCCATCTTTAGCTGGTGTGAGAAATTTTTGGTAATTTAACACGTGTGCTACTTTGACTCGAACTTGAAGTAACACTTACGTTATCTTCTTTTTCAGTTTTCGATTCAATAAAACCAGCTAACGATAGACTTTCTTTGTTATAATATAATTCTCTTTAATTCATCATCAACTTCAGCTAAAATTTCTTCACTATTTTTTTCCAGCATTCGAATTTCGTGTTAACTTTTCTCTTAAAAGAGAGTAAACGATTAAGTTTGCTATATTTAAAGTCTCTTCTAATATCCAGAACTTTCTCATCCAATACTTTTTTAATTGCCTTTTCAGCAGCATCTGTCATTTTCAGTTTTCTTTCCATAGTGACGAATGCAAAGAAAAAACGAGTAGTAAATAAACAACGAGTTACTAATATAAATAAATAAAGAGTAATATATGTAGTTACTTCTTCTTATGTTTTCAGACGTAATCTTGTAAATAAACTATACCAAAATCCGGTTCGGTGGACCAAAATTTGAGAATCTAGAAATCGGTTCTTAAAAACGCGCCTGAATCTGTGTATGTTTTTCTAAATCTAAAATAGTTTACACCGAGTAGGCTATAAACCGGCCATTTAAACCCTTTCAAATCCCGGACCCGGACCAAATAGGGTTAAGGTAAATTACTCTTGGACGAGTCAAAGAGAAAATAAATTCTTGTAATAACAAACTTATTTAAAACATTAATAACTTTATTTTCTCTTTTAAGTTATCTTGAATTTTCTTAGATGTATCATTTAACGCCCACATCTACATTTACCGCCCATATCCAAATTAACGCCCTAAATCAGTCAGTCATTGCAAATTCAAAAGTTAAAATTATGTTTAGATGCAAAGAAGACGAAACTTTATCAATGTTAACACAAAATTCTACCAGTACATATAAATTTAGTCTTGCGGCATTTAAGTTGTTAAGAAGTTCTGGTAATTTGTACATGCATTGTACTTCCATTATTTGCGTGATGTCATCCAAGGAAGAACAGTGTATGGGTTGTACCAATACGAGGAGAAAAAGAAGGGCCGTCCCAATATCTTTAGAAGCTGGCAAAATGGACGTATCAAAAATTGTTGTGGTATCGAGCAAAGGAATGCGATATGGTGCTGGAGAGGTTTTACGCAGCGTGGAAAATTATTGAATACGGACCGGTGACGGAGTGTGTATAACATATATTGCAATTCACACTTTTCACTTGACTTATTTCAGTTATTATAAACAACTCCCTATATACCATTTATTCGGTTAAGCACGCAGATAATTATAACAGCAATATTCCCCGAATAAACACCCCGCCGATCAGTAAATAAGATCAAACCTTGACTGCCAGATACAAATACTGCCGGACATTTAACTTTGAATATAAAAACTTTATCTTGTTAAAATGGCTAGATACATATATAATATAAAGCTTCACAATAGCATGGGGAGCTATCTTCGGGAGGCTAAAAACTATTTCTTTGAGGGAAGAAACTTTTGTAGTGTCACAGAGACCGCAAAATTTGTGCAATTTCGCGGAACTAACTTTCGCGTTTAGTAGACCATATACATATTATTCCATTTCGTAGGAATTTATACCGTAATGCTTTGATTAAACGTTCGGGGCGTTTATTAAATCTTTTCATTTACAAGGGGGCGTTTAATCTAGAGAGCGTTTAAAAGAAAGGGGCGTTTATTGAAAAATATAAAAATTGTTCGGGAAAACAATACACAAGAACAAATGTTACTTTAAGAACACAAACTTTCGTGAGAAGAAACTTTTGCGAATTTCCAGATTTTACAGCATTTTCACGACAGTTTATGACACAAAATATTTCCAAACCATCGCGAAAGTTGATGAAAATTACATTTAGACATTATATTGTTAACCCTGTAAAACAATTTTTTGTGAGTTCTCGCAAAGGTTTATGTTTGCAAAATCTTTTGAATTGGGCCGTTTGTGAAAGTTTATATTTGTGAAATTTTTTAAAATGGCCCATTTGCGTAAATTTATGTTCGCAAATTGCAAAAAATTAGCAAATTTTTGTCTCCACGAAAGTTTATGCTCTCCAAAGTTTGTGTATATTGTTTGGGAATATTTATTATGTTTAGGTTTATCCAAAGTTTGTGTATATTGTTTGGGAATATTTATTATGTGTAGAATAGCATCAAAAAGGAAAGTGTTTGTGCTTTTAATGTTTTGTTTTTAGCAATATATTTTCGCGGTCGCTACTTTTCGGATATTTTGTGGGAATAAACTTTTGCGGTAAACTGAGTTTTAGAACTTACATTTGCGAAAATAGGTAAAAAACACCATGAAAGTTTGTTCCCAGTGAAATTTTCTTCCCTTAACAGTATGTTGGTTTTGATGTGATACACCGTCTATTCCCATATTGGTGTTTGTATTCTTGAACTGCTTCAAATTGGAATGTATATCCAACATTAGATATTTTGTCTATTTATACACCGTAAATGATCTGGGCATTAATAATTGAATTTTTCAATTTCAGGGTAGATATTAAGTTTAAAACTTTGTTTTATACTGTATATATACATATTTTGTCTCACCCAGTTACAGCAGGTTGTCAGAAAGGTGAGACCAGAGAGTCGAGACCTGGTGGTACCCAAAATCCTGACACTCAATACCCGAGACGCTCAAGTTCATAAGCTGAGACACCAGACCCAGGACATGCGCGGAATCTAAACACATTTAATTTGTGGTTTTAGGAAAGAATTGTGAATCAATCTCTGTGTTTCATGAAAAACATTGATGTGCCCGTTTGATAAATATTTTCATATATATATATATATATATTTCATTTATTCTTTCTATAAAAGGTATTTGCCTGTTGAAACATAGATATACGATCTAAAAATTAAGAAAACATCACACTTCCGTGCGATATAGAATATTTTGGAAAATCTTTCGCAGATCTGGTCTGTAAAATTTTAAGGTCTGAGCAAGCAACACTTCATATATTTGTGAACAGATCTATTAGGATAGGAAAATGCAATAATGTTGAAACTTTGGTTCATAACTAGTCATTCAAATTGATAATACTCCCTCAAATATACATTTTTCTTTTTGTTCGTGCTGTCGATATTCTTTTTTCTCCAATAAATGACTACGTTAAAAACTAAATTCCAATTTGAACTTTTTCTTTTTGCAAGAGTCAGAATTTTTTCATGATTTTATAGGGCGGCGGTGTAAATAGAGTTGTTAAATATGAGAGATGCATTCGCTTGTACTGTGTTCTGGTTTTTGTAATTAAGCATTAATTTGTAAATATATTTGTAAAATTTATAGGAAAGAAACAGCACCTATATAAAATAAACTGATAAGCCCAAATATAAGGACATGTTTATACACGGAGGGAAACGTAATTTCAAGGTGTGTCCTAGAAAGTACCAACTTGCTAATTTTCAATGTCAAAGTTCTTCATCATATCTTTAAATACACAGTTCTAATTTAAATCTTAGAGAAGAAAAGATGATCTTTTTCTATCTCAAAAATCTCGTTATAGATCATGGCTTTTAGCCAAAAATACAATATTTTTTAACAACGGTGGTCTTACTAATCAGGTTAGAAAGGCTAGGTGCTTTCTTAAATTTGCGACGTCATACTATTTTTGTAAAAACACTAAAAAGCGACTAAAAACATTGACACTGTAACGAGCAATCTAATTTCTGGCCTTTTAGCTGTTGTTGAATGGATGGAAAGTAATTTGTTTCATTTAACGCAGTGAAAATCAAACTCGTCTCCTTTCATCCTCATAAATTTCCCTCTTTTTCTGCAATCTCTATGAAAAAAACTCTTTTGATCGCATTTCTAAGAATATATGGATATTTGGCAAAATATTATTTCAAAATTTTGCGATGACGTACTTAGAAAAATGCTGACGTCAGCAAAATGAAATTGCCACCATTTTGTTCCTTTCGTGATACACTATTAGCCTGCCAAGTTTCATCCTTATACTATTAGTCATTCAAAAGTTGTGGAGGAGGAGGGGGGCGGAATCTCCCCAGCAATGAAATGTTCAAAAGGTCCCTCCCTGCCTGGACTGGGTTAAAGGGTGATAAATTATGCTCAACCATTCAGCCTCTTTCTTATCGTCAAAATGTCTGTAGCCTCTCGCTCTCTTTTCTATCGCTATTTCCATGGTAAACGCTCTCACGAACTACACTCCCTTGTTCCTCCTCTTTGTTCTTTCACTCAAAAAACTCGCTTCTCCAAATTATGTTCAAATCACACATTCTTTCTCGATATTCTCATTGTAAATTTCATGAAACTAGCTTCTTTCCTCGTACCACAAAGCTATGGAACTCTTTGTCTAATGATTCATTCCTGTATAATAATAATAATTTGGCGATTTCTAGTTCTATAATTATATTTCTTTTTTTACCAAATTTATAGTTTTATATTTCTATATATCTTTTTAAATCTCTTTCGCCTTTTCTCCTTTAGTAACCCTGTGCAATCCAGTGGCCTTGTGGCCTTGCTTTGGGTGATCAAATAAATAAAAAAACATATATATCTTCACCTATAGCTTGTAAAAAAAAATTTTATCAAAATGGTCCTAGATAAATTGTAAAAAAAGACTTAAAATCTCTAGACATATAAGCCATTTATTCAAAAGTTATGAATAAAAGATTAGTAGGGGGGACACTTTGTGCCCCTGGCCTGAATAGGGTTAAATGAAACAGCAGTACCTTTCCTTCCTTCCAATGTGCTTTACATATAAAATAAGGTGATGTTCTGAAGAACAATGCACAAGAATGTTTGCCATTTTTATTTTGAAAGATAGCAATCTGGTTAACCTGCACCGTAGAGCTGTATCGCGTGGCTGGATTTCAGACCATTTATGATACATTTAGCTACAACCCCTAACATAAATACTCCAGAAAATGTGAAATTCGTGCAAAATTTCGGAATTTGAACTCAGACAAAAAGCCTTACATTTTGATCAATATGATAAACTGTGTCAAAATTCAAATTCGTTCCAAGAACCTGGGCTCTAGGCTGCTCGAAACAAAAGAGTTTGTCGAGGTTGCAAAAAGACCTAAGATCCTAAGCCCTAAGTCTACTCTATAAATCATTTGAATGCACAAACAATTTATGAACGCACAAACAAATCTTTGAACGAGTGTAATAGTGGAAGCTTCCCTTAAGAAGTCATTTGATTTGTAAATCCGATGATTATTTAACCCTATTCACACTGGACATTTTTGACCAGTGTAGCCCTTTGTATTCATTAAAGCAATTTATTATTTTATTGAAAACTCCTCCTCTGTTGAATTGTGTATTGTCATTATATTTCTAATTTGAATGGTAAATAATTATCAATGTTATAAACATTCATACTTATGAGAGTAATTAAAGGTTTTATGGCCCTGAATACACATTAATACACATTACTATTAATTTCGAAATTGAAGAAGGAAGCTTTCCAAAATCAAAATGGAGACTTCAATTCTTAAAATTATTTTTATAAACAATCATCATCTTAACAATTCGCGTTAATTTTATGTCGCGTTATTTTCATATTCGCGTTAATTAAGTGATACAATAATTCCATGTGCGCGTTAATTTTCTGGCCTAAAATTATATGCCTGAAATATCTTAAAAGTTGGAAAAATGTTGGCAGGAATAAAAAATTACGTATTGTTCCGTCACAATTTAATAATGTCACTGTCTTCGCGACTGGAGTCCTTTTCTTTGCGACTGGAGTGTTTTTTTATCTTCTCTGAACCCCAATTCATGCTCAGTTTACTGGTATTTTAAAAAATTTGCGTTAATTTCCTTTTTCAAAAAGCAGGTACAGTATTCGTGAGAGGTTTGGCAAAGTCCCCCATGTCAAAGAAAAAGTAAAAAAATCCAGTAAGATGTTGTATGTTTATTCTGCCATGTCATGATAGCCTCACCTCATGTCCCCATGACGAGTCTATCGCAACTTTTTTTTAAAAAAAAAAAATTATATAGATAGGAAGATGTTGTATGTTTAATTTGCCATGTCATAATAGCCTCGCCTCATGTCTCCATGATGAGTCTACTATCACATGACAGACTTACTGTCATGTTATTGTTTATGTTGTGTCATGTCATGTTGTATGTTTAGTCTGCCATGTCATGATAGCCTCACCTCATGTCCCTATGATGAGCCTCACTGTCATGTCATTGTTTACCTGTGTGTCATTGTTTAGTCTGCCATGACATGATAGCCTCACTCTCATGTCTCCATGATCAATCCATCATGTTATGACCTCTCTTTCATGTACATATAAATATTGAGTTTTTGATCTTGTAATTCCTCTTATACACAAGACTTGTATCACACACACACACACATTGTTATTAACACAAGATAGACAGACTGTCCTGTGGGGGATATTGATACCCCAGTGAGGGATACTACAACCCCAGTGAGAGATATTCCAACTCCAATGGGTGGTGATATTGAAGCCACTGATAATGATAATAACAGTGAGGATGATTTTAATCCATGTGCTAGTCAAACTGATGGCTATGACTCTCAGGATGATCTTACAGATATAGTTCAGGATGGCAATTTAGATATATCAAAGATAAGTTGTGTGCTATCAATCAACAGTTGGCCGACATAGCTACTTTCTAAAAATTGAATTAAACGATAAAGTGACGTTAAACTCGTCAGAGTACAAGAATCTTTAAAAAAGACATTGAATGCGTCTTTAGTAATGTTACAAGAGGCTCAAAAACCACAACCTTCAATTCGAAACATGGCACAGTGTACTGCAGATATAGCAGCCATTTAGGGACATGCCTGACTTGAAAATACGTTTTTATCCGTAATTTTATTTGTTCTGAGTACAAGGATCTCTGCTCTACCGCACAAGAAGTAACCCAAGTTTTTGTTTGATGATGATTTACCTAAGCAAGTGAAAGGCTTAAAATACAGCAAGAACATCAGTGATAAAAATCTTATTCCAGAACAACACAACCCTACACCTTGTAAAGAAAATAAACTTAAAACTTTAGTGCCTCAACTATTAAATTGGTGTCAGCTTTTTCAACCGTGGAATTTGGCCCACTCCACTACAGGTTTATTGAAAAAGTAAAATCGGAAGCACTTATAGCAAACAAAGGGAACTTTGATGCTGAGTGTGTTGTTTCTTTGACAGCTAAGCAAGAACTAATTTGGTGGAAAAATAATAAAAATATGATTAAACGGGTGCACCCTCCTAGCATTGAACTTAAAATAAAATGTGATGCATCTACAGGTGGTAATACTTCCTCTGGTGGTTGGGGTGCTACATGTAATGGAACATGTACAGGTGGTGCATGAACTTTAGGCGAGCAAAATCTACATATTAATGCTCGTGAAATGTTAGCTATTTATTATTCTGTATCATCTTTCAAAAATGCTTGTCAAAATAAGCATGTAAAAATTTACAGTGACAGCACAGCAGCTGTGGGTACTACCAACAAAATGGGAACAAGCAAAAGTTCTGTTTGTGAACAGATTGAAAAATTAATTTGGGGTTACTGTCAGATAAAGTATTCAAAGTATTAGGTTTACAGTTGCCCATACTCAAGGTGCTGAAAATGTAGAAGCAGATTTTGAATCTAGAAAACAGTATAAGGAAGCAGAGTGGATAATTCACTCTTGCTGCAATGAACTGAAGTTTACTCCAAATCTAGATTGCTTTGCTAGTAGACTTAATTTTGAAGTCAGTGATTTCATCTCCTACAGACCTGATCCATATGCAAAATTGTCGATGCATTATCTGTAAATTGGAAATATTACAGTTGTTATTTGTTTCCGTCATTTAGTTAGCCAAGTAGGACTAAGCTCTCACCTTGTTTTCATTATTTGTCTTTTAGTTTTCAATATGATATCTACATTTATATTTGGATTTGAGAAAAAAAAGGATTTTCGCGTTTTCAAATCAAATGTTCAACTAAATTTAGCGATAAACGGGTTTACATAGCGGTAGAGTTAGGTACCCTGACTACCATTCAGTTTAATCGGGAGAAGACTTCAGAATATCTGTGTGGACAAGACAAAGGCTTTGCTTGTGGTACCACATTGGCCAACTCAGCCCTGGTTCACCACTTTCATGGAAATGGTAGAGAATGTTCTCACACTTCATTCAAATGCCAACAACTTAATATTGTTACAATCCCCAGGATCAGTGCATCCACTAGCCAACAAACTGAGATTGATGGTTGGGATTGTATCCGGCAAATATATTTAAATGAAGGATTTGATGATGGTACTGTTGAGGTAATACTTAAAAGCTGGAGAACTGGTACCAAAGCAGCATGTGTAAAATATTTAAAGCAATGGTTGCAGTTCTGTAGCAATCATACCAGTGATCCTATGCAATCTCCTTTACAATCATACTAGCTGTAGTGAAAACAAGACACACTACATTCGGATAGCCGGCTGCAGTAAAACGTTTCATGAAAGGTGTTTTTGAATTAAAACCTTTTTTACCAAAATTTTGGAATGTGAAAATAGTATTAGACTATTTTAGGTCTTTACCTAAATGTTAAATGATGTTTTACACCTTCAGTTAAAAATATTAACTCACAAATTAGTTATGTTAATGATGCTTCTGTCTGGAGGGTAGAGATCTCAAACTATTCAAAGTTTATCTCGAAAGGACATAAAATTTGTGAATAATGATTTGGTTATTATTCCAATCGTGTGCAAAACCAAACTGACCAAACCTGGAAATCATATGAAACCACTAAGATTTTGGTCATATGCTCAGCAAAAGCTATGTGTTGTTTCACATTTACAAGAATATCTTACCAAAACTGAAGCCCTATATTCTGGTGAAGCCATATTTACCAGTTTTATAAAACCACATGAGCCGGTAAGCAAAGATACTATTGCCAGATGGTGCAAAAATGTTATGAAACTGTGAGTGGCATAGACATTACTAAATATACCACTCATTCTTCTAGAGCAGCTGCCTCATCCCAAGCAAAGGCTCTTGGTGTACGTCAGTATGTACCATTATAGACAATGCTGGTTGAAAAACAGAAAAAACCTTTGCCAAGTATTATGATAAAACGATTGAAGATGATGATGAAGAAAACGTGGAATGAACTATGTTTCCGAGTTGTGTTTACTTAAAAACAATGTTTTGTAGTTTTGTAGCATTTCTATATGCTATATATTTATTTTATTATTCAACGTCTACAATACCAAAGCTCGCAGAATTCGCTGTGAAATCTCTGCTATGACTCGAGGAATCTGGAAACTAATCTGAAATAAAATTTTCCTAATAAATGAGACTTACCTGTAAGTTGAAATTTATTAATGATTTTATGAGGATTAGTTTCCAAGAGGATGAGAGATCATAGTGGACCCCCTTGTATGGAGCATTATGACCCACCCAATTTCTCATCCTTGTTCTGCAAGCTAATTACTTGCGAAGACTGACTTGCTCGAACGCGTTCTCTCCACTAGGACAGGTAAGTCTCATTTATTAGGAAAATAACTACCTATAACTATATACATATTTCGAGAAAAAAGCAAAGTATTTAATTTGGCAAAGTAAGTATATATATATTTTTTAATTCAGCGAATTTGGCTGAACTTGCGATACTATTCAAATAATTTATTGTACATAAACAAATCGAGCTCTGCCATCATACATTAACAAGTGTTAAACCACGCATCTGCAAAGCATATCATTGCGTTGCTTAGTTACACAATTTTTTAATGCGGTTGACAGTTTTTCTTCTCTTTTGTATCGTGTAGTCATTATGACATGTGTCGTTATGACATATCTAATTTGCACTTTTCTCATAATGTGTCACTATTATTACTAAGTAACATAAAATATTTCTCTTACATATTACTCAACTAAGTACACTTAGTCGTACCGCTTTGTTTTTTTTAAAAAATTATATTACTGCAATTTTTTATATACTGCGTCACTATTACTAACGCTAAAAAAATTCATTCTACCTACTTGTTTGAATAAGCGAGTTAAAACTCTGTTTTTTCGCCTGTCACTATCAACAAACGATTAAACCTTAGTACAGGCTTAGATTTCACAGAAATATCATCTGAAAGCTATCAGCTTTTTGTGTGAAAAGATTGTCAAGTACGCAAAATATATATTTAGGATTGAAATAGTTTCACCAAGAAGTTATATTTTGTTTTTTATTGAAAACTTTTCTGTTTACAGTTAGTTTAATTAAAGGTGCCTATTCACACCTCATATTAGATTAAAGGTACATGCACATTATTCTTGTGAGTTATACATTGGTCAAACGATATCTATTATCATACAGTAGTTTGACCATGGTGTTAATGCTGGATTACTATTTTTTTTGAAGTTGATAGATTTGAAAATTATTTGAAATATTGACAAGAGCAAAACAGATTAACATCGAAAGAGACATCCCGATAGACATACGATGTCATTTCGACGTTGTTCCGATGTCATGTGTCCATTGGACTCGCTTCATTGTTTTGTTGTTTTAATACAGTCGACTCTTGATATCTTGGGCATCCAAGGGACCATAGAATTTGTTCAGAAAGCCACTATTCTTATAGGAGGTTAAAGTCGTATAATCACCCTGTTTTGTCAAAATTCTAAAATTTATATCAAGTTCACTATTGGCAATTGCTGATCACACCCTGAAAATTATAGCATTTATAAATAACAAGAAGTGGGTCAACTAAGCAATTATTTTATCAGAGCCTGGCTACAACTTTATGTAATCATGCAGCAAAGCGATGAAGTTTGGCCAAACAATATGGCTGCCACACAGTTAGCATAAAAAATACCAAACTTTAATCACTCGTATCTCCACGAATAGTTGTCTTTAAAGAATGTGTTACTGACATTAGAAGTTTTCATGTTATTTATATGGTATTTTGACAAAATAGGGGGATTATGTGACTTTAACATAATGAGAAAGAGAGGATTTTGAACAGAATTTTCCCCGTCCATTGATCGTATATTAATAATCCTTCTAATGAATAACCGTTATCTCGACCACCGAAATGTTTATCGTTACCTAATAACAGATTATAGCTCTTTTAAAAATCAAATTAACAGTAGTGTGTATTTTTGACACTAAGGCTGTAGGATATACGCTTAATTGTGGAAACTTTTCCTAGCGGACTCCACTTGACAAAAATGTAGACATTTGGAGAATTGTTTCGGTCTCTAAACTTGTCCCGATCTCCTGAGGATTCGAAATAACGGAAGTTGATTACATTTCCACCCACGGAAGTTCAAACTTCCTTGTTTCATCATGTGACAACTTTTAAAAAGAGAAAGTTACTTGCGACAAAAAATCGTAAATCATAAATAAAACTTGCATTGTTCGGATGGAACGCAGTTATCTGATCATGTGTCTTTAAGCCTGAGAAGTTGTAATGATAGCTTAAGTCAATACAATGTTGATTCTAAGTTTCATGTGAAGTACATCTACATTTTGAAATATTTTTAGTTTACATAGCGCTTTATATTCTTTATCATAAAAATGCCAACTGAATACATTCAGACCTTGAGTGGCAATTTTTAGTTGAATTTTATTTATTTTTATTTTTCGTCTAGAAATCTTAATTTAAAATGTATGGAAGAATTATTTTCTTGCTGTGTTTTATTACACAAGGTAGGTTTAAATTTTCTTACTCATCTGATTCATTGTCGGTACAACAGAGCACGTGCTAAGTTAATTTCGAATGTTGCTATTTGACAAAATAAATGAAGAAACTGTATGCTCGTATTCTTGTGATATATTCAGGTAATACATATAACAAATATATTTTATAGAGTTTACATCGAGATCATATTTATGTGTGAGCACGCCATAAAACCTTTAAGCTACATTTAACAGCGTGTAGAAGCTATTTATATTATTTATGCATGTGCGAACGGTAGTAACTCAGATTACTGTACTGAATCTCTATATCACAGACTGTTTGGTATTAACTCAGATTACTATACTGAAACTCTATATCACAGGCTATTTGGTTGTAATTACTGTACTGATGTAATATGATATTTGATATTTTTAACGATGGAAGATTTTCAAATCAGTGAAGACGACACTGAAAGTAAAATTATAAATCAAATCAACTTCTTTTTTTGGTTTAGCTATTTTTAGACTGAGAGAGCTGTGAGATTTACACTCACTGAGTGTGCAGTACCGTGAGTGGATCCAATGAATATCTATATCGTAATTATGAAGCGATAATAACGTGATGTGTTTTTCCATGAAGCGTACGCTTGCGTAATTACGGATAAACATCAAAGGACAATATTAACTGCATATTGCGACAGAGAACTTCAGTTTGACTCGTTTTATCAGTATACTGCAAAAGTCCGAAATTAAGTCCTTCGTGTATACAAGGAAGTTGGTGTATATAACTCTCCCTCCCCACATTGAAAATACGCCCACCAAAACATCTTAGCTACCATCATATAAGCGCATGACTTTGACCGTGTATTTATTACTCAGCATGAGCTCTTGGCATGATTTGTACATTGAACCACTACCATAAACTGTCGACTATAAGCTACCCCGAGTATAAGCCCACCCACGTATAACCCCAGCCTTTCTCTTAACACAAAACTTTGACCATAAATCGTCCCACCCAAGTATAAGCCAATGTAAACTATATATTTGTCTATATGTAAACACTGGGTAACCACTACGCCTACAAAAATGATGATGCTGGTGATGCTCTTTCAGTGTCATTTCTGATTCTGATCAAATGTCGATTGTCCAGATATGTTTGTTGTGTTTGTGAAAGATGACGTCACTTATTGCTTATAATCGTTCTTCTTTTGATTTCTTTTGTATAAGCCCACCCCATTCTCTTAATACAAAACTAAGGCCATGTATAGGCCCACCTGAGTATAATCTCACCCACAAGCTCACCAAATTTTGCCTTTGAACCATTTTAAGCCCATGGTCTTATAATCAGCAGTTTGTGGTATTAATAATTGACATTATAGGAATTCATTGTGAAGAAAATGAAGACAGTGAATTGTCGAGAGAGTGTTTACAGTGGGCTGTTAATTTATACAAACAAGACCATTTAAGGTATGTCTTATTTGTTTTGACTGCGGATATGTCAACAACGCAATTTAAATGACACTTCAAGAAATACTTAGAAACCATTAGTCTTGTTTACTCTTTTTTAGTATTACTATTATTCACTGGTACATAATCAAGTCCATCTTAAATTGGTCAATATTTTGCAAAAGAAATAAGAAGAAAATACAACAAATTAAAAACCCAGTGGGCAAAAACTTGTTCAAAGTCCGCAGTAAATGCGCTAGAACAACGTCAATGATATTGTTCTAGCGTCTTTGCTTCGGACTTTGAACAAGTTTTTGCCCATTGGGAACAATCCTTCTGTATTTTCATGGAGTTTGCGATTTTCCTGTATATAGTACCATTATTCTTAGAATAAAAATTCTCTGTTCATATTTCAAAGATGACATCATTCTTACAAAATAAATACATGTTACAAAATAACCTACTCATCTGTAACAACGATATATAAAATATTATCATTAATGGTATCGTTTTTCTCGTACTATCAAATAACTGTTTTTACTCTGGCACTTGTTTTTAAGGATTTATAACCTTTATGTGTCTGGAGAATTTGTCTACTAATGTAGGAGTATTAAGGTCATTCGGTGATAGAGTATTTTTTATTCAACTTCCTTTGTTTGGTGGTCAGTGTGACCAGAGAGTCATATATTTTATCACACGTTTTTTATTATATAAGCATCAGCTCACCGACCGCAATTTTAAACCGACCGTTTCCATGGACCCTTACTCTAATTAACAACATGTTTAATCAATGTTTTATCACATGCATTTTCTTTTTAAACATTTTTTTTTTTTGTAACACTTTGTATTTTCTGAGATATTTAAGACAAGTTTCAACCTTTAAAGGCGATGATTATGGAACAAAACCTATATGTGAACTAAAGTTAATGTGTCTCTTCGTAAACAACGCGCATTTTTGTTGTTTGTTTTTTCTTTTGTTTTATAATCCGACGTCATCAAGAACGGACGCATCTTGTAAAATCATGTTCCGCTTATTTTATGGGGGGGGGGGGGGGGGGGGGGGGGGGGGGGGGGGGGGGGGGGGGGGGGGGGGGGGGGGGGGGGGGGGGGGG
>JAULBZ010003113.1:0-17153 GCA_032360805.1 Neoturris breviconis
CCCCCCCCCCCTTACCCCTCCCCCATATTATAGGGTTAAGAAGTAAGGAAACACAGAGAACTGAAAGTTGAAACAGTGACAACACAGTCATACACAGTAAAAGGTTAATCAACTTTTACTACACATAATCATAAGCAACTTCATAAAATGCACTTTTTATTTTTACACTTTTATGTCAGTTCGAGATGCTGTATTACTTTTTTTTTCTTTTTTTTTCCATAACAAACCAAATAAATACATAAGGGCGTGTGTCAACATAAAAGTGTATCTAAATGGAGTCGTAAACTCAACCTCGTCAATTTTTGCTGCAGTGATTGTTCCTCCTACAAAAGTCTATTTACTGTTAGTATTAATATATTTGGTACTGTTAATCTTGTGACAAATAAACAATTGTTTTTCTCCATATAAGTAACACCCACCAGACCTAAATGTGAGGTTAAAATCCAGGTCCCAGGTCCCAGTCCTGAGAATTGCTTAGGATAAACTGAAATTTCAGTGCTAAAAGTTACTTAACAGTTACCAAATGTTCCAATATATTTAATTTTGAAAGAAAGATAACAGAAATGCCTGATTCTGGGACTTTTATAAACAGGTATAAATATATGTTAAATAGGCTTGTGGTAACATACAAATGTAAATGTAAAAAATATATATATATATATATATATATTTGGAAAATTTTCCAAAAGTTATAATAAGCAATCAGCACAGATAATGTCCCCGTCAAACTCAATACAAAAAATGTTCAAAAAACTATTAGACATTAGGCCATCGTCTTTCTATTGTCTTAAAAACAATATAATTTTTTGAAAACAATAGAAAATTGTATATTCATGCGTTCGATATGTTATTTTGTTCAACTTTAGAGCAAATGCACGATAAATGAATGAAAACAAAAAAGACAGTAACAAGATATTGATCGTAAGAATATAACATTTCATATATAATATGCGTTTTGGCACTTAAAAACAGAAACTTTTTTTCAAAAACGTTTTTTTTGACTGCATACATTAAAAATGGGCGTGGTCGCAAACAAAGATTTTCCCATAAAAACGTTTGTAATAGGTATTGCGACAGACCTTTAAAATTTCAGTCCTTTCTAGGCACAATAAAAGAAGCTAATAATAAATAAAAACGCTGGGTATTGCATATTTGCCAAATAAAAAAGATTTGGTCGTTGATCACTGGGACCAAGAACGCTGCAATGGAAACCGGCCTCAATATTTCTCTAATTAGCTCTGATTTTAATATTAATTTTCCTACACCTCAATATGAAAAAGGTGCGGAGCTAATTGGGAAGTGGAGCTTTGTCGGTTACGGTAAACGACCTCGCAAACTAGAAAATAAAAGTCTAGGAGAGAGTAAAGTGTTAGTAAAAATATCATTGTTGATGTAGTAATTTTCACGATTTTTGTTTTCGCACGGGTTCCGCTCAATCAACCTTTACTAATTTATGGCAGTCACTACCCAGCCGGCAAAAAATTGTTTAAAGTCATGAATTGCACAGAAAGGAAGTTATTGCATTGCAATAAGTTCTACTTTGAGCAGGCAACGCCTCGCTTTCATGTATTTGTGAATAGTTATATATCATTGTCTTGTCATTATAGTGTGTTAGTCATTATAGTGTGTTATTGAAAACTGTTTATTCGAATCAATGATAACAGTGTATTTAGTGACGTATCCCCGTGCCCAACGTGTCTTACATTCTTACGTGAGTACGTGCCGTACATTTCCGGCACGTGGTCACTCTATTTTGCAGACTGGATCAATTCAAATAAAAGAGGTATTTTATCGCAATTAATGATAATTACAAAACATTCAATATACTACATAATTCAAGCTCGTCCCCAGCACCTTTTGACTTTTTTTTATTTTTCGTGTTTTCTATAAAGGTCCGAGAAAAATAAAAAAAGTCAAAAGGTGCTGGGGACGAGCTTGCTACATAATTCTTAAAGGAAAACATATATGACAAAAGTTCGAATCTCAAAATAACATTCGGATTTCACGTGCGAGGTAATGTTTTCAAGTACATAGAAACTGTACTCCAAAACACTCCTCCACAAGTAATATCAGACAGATTTTGAAAGTTGGATAAAACAATTACTGATTATGTTTTCGTGCCAAAAATAAATTCTCAAAAGACAGTAATGAAGTAGGGAAAAGTATAAGGATGGGTGAGTGTGAAGCGCGTGTATAGAACAGCTGTGAAATTTATTTGAAATATGTATTGTCATGGAAGGATGTGAGGGGTGTCTAGTACAGCTGTGTTATTTAGTAGAGGAATAGAGCTGGTGGAACAGACGTACCTTAAATCCGACTTAACAGCAGCACATATATCAAACGAAAAATTTAAAAAAACGATCTTACAATAAAAGAATCGTGTCAGTGGATCAGGGATCGTTTACACCTCTTGTATTCTCCTGTTCTGGAGGTATGAGTAGAGAATGTCAAACATTTTACCATCGCTTAGCTGAATAATTAGCCGAAAAGAGAAACATCCGCATCAGCAATTCAGTAAATTGGATTCAAACAAGGTTAAATTTCCACCTAATCAGATCTTGTCTATTATGTCTAAGATGTTCCAGATCATTGTGGTTAAAACAACCTTTTAACAGATGTCGATCAAAGCCTGATGACAAAAGAATCAAAATTAAACAAAATGTCGATTAGTTCAATTACTATTATTATTATTTTTCGAACTTCGTTAACAGCATTCTAGCTGTATTTCCATACACGTTGTTTTTTTTATAAGAAACCGGTTTATAAGAAACCTAGTATCTTCAAAAATTAAGAAACTTTTACTACTACAAATTATTCCTGCTTTTTAGGATAAGAAACGTTTTGGTTTGGCATGTTGGTGTTGTTTCGTGGTACAACAAGAAGCTAGACGAATATCGAGATTTTTAGTAAGCTACAAGATGCAATTAAAACATACTTACTCGTTATTATTGTCCGTTTTGGTTTTTAAGGAACTCTTTAAGAAACTTTTAGAACTAAAAACTTTTTAATATATTTCCTCTCACTATTATGTAACAAAAGAGCATGCCGGAACTGCCCCCGGGCACTATTTAATTGTCAATTAGTAATATTTTAGAATAAACTTTCTTGATTAGGTAAACGAAAAAAGAAAAAAAATGTATAGGGATGGGCTAATGTGCAGGGTGTGTTATAGAATCGCTGTGATATTTAGTAGAGGGATGTATATGCTTGCGAAATTGCGAAGGGTGTGTACATGTGTCGCTTAAAGTTACACAGTCGGAAAGCGTTCAAAATATCTTTTTTTTCTTTAGAAAATATTAAGGTGGGTTCAATGGGAATGGAAACTTAGTTCGGAATAATAAAAGTTCGAGTTATTCGGTGTTCGAGTTAAATATTTCTCTTTTAAAACCTCTGTAAATGTTAATATTAGAGGAAGTATCATAATATATCCCAGTTGACAAAACTTGGTCAAAGTCTGTGGTGAAGACAATAGAAGAACATTGAAAACGTTGTTCCAACGTCTTTACTGCGGAGTTTGAGCAAGTTTTTGTCCACTGGGATGCTATATGACAAATCTCAAATTCGTGGGAGTCAAAACCGTCACAAAAGATTTAAATACACCGAAGCAGTGGGCAAAAACTTGTTCAAAGTCCGCCGTAAAGACACTACAACAACGTAGAAAACATTGTTCTATCATCTTTTCTACGGACTTTGAACAAGCTTTTTACCCAGTAAATAACTACTTCACCGAATTTTACTTTCATAAAATCATAAGTGCAGGGTTTATTCTATTGTCTTTCTTTTATGCAACAAAACTGAATGTATCCGAAAATCTTTGCTTTATTGTCACATGATATACAATCTCATTCCTAGGGCTTCTTGACTTATGGTAATACGGAGAACGGCGCTCTCCAAATCACAATAAGACAAGCCCTGGTAACGAGGTTTACAGGGTATGGTCAAATAAAAAAACAAGAGAAATTTGATATGCTACATCCCAGTTGATACACTACTTCGGATCAACGTCAAAACGACGTCGCGACGTCATTTTAACGCTATATTAACAATAATCCGATATCGTGTTTCTTCAAGGATACGGGTTATGAAATAGTGTATCAGCTAGAAAGTTATCTTTATACTATTCAGCGTGCAAAAACCGGTTCAAAGTGCGCGGTAAAAGCGCTAGAACAAGAATTCGGAGAATTCTGCCCGTAAGCCAAAATAAGGCATTCTATAAGGCATTCAACGTGTGATGTCAATTTCTACCAATGGAATGTCTGCTTTTGGTTTACGCGTATAATTTTCGGCCTAATGGAAATGAATCATTTAACACCTCTTGGTGACTCACGCTTAGAAAATTGTTTTAATCACAAGTTTTTGGGTGTTGACAAATAGTTTCCAGTTATGACTGACAAAGCAATACATGAGTTGCTAAGAGCAACAAACGCACCTATCAAACGTGCGACACGCTAATCGTTTGCTTTATTATTATGTGCTGGTTTTTCGACCCAATTAACTGCTTGTCTGTATTTCCGTCACCACTGGAGATACATTTTTAACTTACTGACGTAAAGTCACCTTTATCAATTACAGCTCCTGGGAGGTCGTAACTAGGTGCAACAAAGCGTTTGTGTTAATTGAATAACTATTTTTAAATACATCAAACATGACATAATAGTAAACAATGCGCTGGAGAATACGTATTCCCGCACAACACGTCGGAAAATATCTTGACGTCGTTTTGATATCGTATCGATGGCCTGTGCTCAATGGTTAAGGTCATTTCAGTGGTTAAAAATAAGAGCAAATAGTCGCTCAAAACCTTTAGCTATGTGCCCTCCTCCATAGTGATTATTTACTCCTATTTCGACATCTGATAACAAATTTCCGCTAGACAGTAAGGCTATTCAATTACCTTAATAATAAAACTAAAACTTAAATTTTTTCTGTAAATAATCAGCAGGAGGCTCGACCAATGTACATATAAACAGTGATCTGCTAGTTCTGAGTTACTCATCATATAGATTGTTGTTGTTGCTGCTGTTGTTGTTGTACACATTAATCGTAAGGTAAGCCTCAAACTTATGTCTTCAAATTATTTCTTCTTCTTCAGGAATGGAGCAAGATTGGGAGTTTGAAGTGTAATTTATATTTAATGCGCACGCGTAGAAAGAAAATACAAACATTCTATTGGTGGACACCACACTTGTGATGCCAATGTCTACAAATGTAACTTCACCAAGTTTCGTAACATTAGGATTACTTTAACACAAGTTGTTACGGTAAAATAATGATATCGATTTTTTACGTAGGATTTCCCACTTAAAAATAGGTAGTTTTAGGTTATGACCCATATATTTTAATCTACTAGAGGTATAATGTTCAAATTTCATCAGTATGTGTTAAATAAATTACATCAACAGTAGGTACGTTTCAGCATTATCGCCTCCGTGGTTCGCCTCTTTTTTTAAACGCCCCCCTCGATTAAACGTCCCCCCCTTCCTAAGCACTAAAATATTTAATAAACGCCTCCCTCTTTTAAACGCCCCTTTCTTTTACGTCATGAAAGACTACAGGATACGCACCCATATATTGCAAAATATAGCCCATATACTCGGAGCTATATGGGTCTGTATTCAATAGTGCTTCACGATGGGTAACATTCCATTCATGTAGCCTAATGGGAACGCGACGTTACATCAACGTCGCAAAAACGTCTTTTTTACGTTGATATGACGTCTTGTGTCGGTATGTTTCATCTTTATATTTAATTACTACGCTTAACCCTATTTACCGTCGGGGTACTTTGTACCACAACCCTCGAAATTGCCGTATAATTTCTGATCCACTCACCGTATTAGGTCCAAAATTGGTGACTTTTCCCGTTATTATATTGTATTTTTACCCAAGAAAAATTCCAAAAAGTTTCTCCAAAAGGGTCCAGGACCATTTTTGGCCTTCGGGACCGGAAATTTTCAACAATTTTTTCTTTTTAAAATTCAGTTTTATTTTGGGCTACAAGGCATTACAACAGCTTTTTATTATGTAATAGTTGATAAAACAGTCATAATTAGCAAATATAACAATATAATCAATTGTTCTGGCTAAATTTCTATTTTTGCCTTCCAAGTCAGGTTTTTACGGGTTCTGCGGTGGATACTCACATTCTGCATGAAATGATGACGTATGCAAATTTTTATTACATTTTTAGATAGTAGAGAGCCTGGGGTATATTGTGACCAAGTTTCAAGTGAAACGGAGTAGTAGTTCAGAAGTTATTGGGGTGTGGTACATTGTACCCCCAGGTTATTAGACCCCCAAAAAGCCCGGGGTAAATAGGGGTTAAGCTAAGCTAAAAAAAACCTCCTCGGGCATTGGTTATTTGCTTTTATTTTGTCCACTGTAGGGACCAACAAATGGAACGGTATTATGACAACGAGTTTGCATTGGATTGTTTGATGCTCTTCTCTGTAATGTTATTTATTTGAGATGCTCTCGTAACTATCTTGGAATGAATGTTTACTTTATTTAAAAATAGTTACATTAATCATTGATATTATACTCGATCAATACATACTCAACAATGTTTGATATAAGAACAAAATAATCACTTTGAAGGAGTGTTTTTGAGCTCAGTTTCAGAGTTTGTAACCTGAAAATAATGCTCAAAGATCCCTCCACCACAGTGATTATTCACTCTTTTATTTCAACCACTGATGTAAATTGCTTCGGTATTATAGGTATGAATCACAAATGGATAATCTTCGTAACCAGTCATTTAACATGGAACAAGCCAACTTTGCTACCCAAACACTAAAAGATACAAAAACCACGGTAAGATAGCAGTATTTGGAATAAGAGCAAATAATCACTGCAGAACAGTGAATTTTGTGCATAACTTCAGGATATACAGCCTGTAACTATGCTCAGATATTACTCCATACAAGTTCATTTCATATTCAATATGCGCTCAACTTTTCTCAACTCAGCTCAACGTTTTCACCTTTCACCCTTTAATTAACAGTGATTATTTTTCTAACGAGCACTGCATTGTAAGTAATAATCACTGTGGAGGAGGAATGCTAGCATGAAGCTATACTCCGAAATTATCCCTGAGTGGTTATTAGCTCTTGTTTCGAACAAGGATTGTATTGAGGCTCTGTTTTGTCATTGCAGTTGTCGATATAAGAGCAAATAATCACTGTGGAGGAGTGATTTTTGAGCATAGCTTCAGGCTACAAAGTCTGAAGCCAAAACTCACTCCTCCACAGTGATTATTTACTCTTATTTCAACCACTGCATTGGTGTTTTGCTTTTTTCTGATCAATGGAATAGGAAGTTATTGTGATGATCTTTTGTGTTTTGTTAGGTTGATGCTATGAAGCTTGGAGTGAAACAAATGAAGAAAGAATACAAAAAAGTTGATATTGATGAAATTGAGGTATATATACATTCTTTCTAACCACTTTCAGATATTAGTAAAACAAGAGAAATGTAGCCTCTGCAGAACATTTCTTCGGGATCTATATGCTTTATTTGGAAAGTTTATTTGCCAGCTTGGCTAGGCAGTAATCGTTCAGCATTAGCCAATCATATGGCATGATGTGACCAGTCATTCAGTGATCTCTGTCCTCAGGGTATTCTATTAAATAAGGGTTTCTGAAGGTTTATGTGAAGACTAGAGGAATACATCAAATTTAGTTTATGAGTCTGTAAACGCATGTTTCCAACTAACGGTTATCACCTGTGGAGGAGTATTTCAAAAATACTCTTCTCAGGTGATGCCTAAGTTATTTTCAGACTTCGTTCCTCATGTTTATAACCCAGTGAGTAACAACTTGTTTAAAGTCCGCTGTAAAGATGTTAGAATAACATCTTATTCAACGTTGTTCTAGCGTCTTACTGCGGACCTAATACAAGTTTTTGCCCACTGGAAAACGAAAGGTAGAAAGTTAAATGATTTTTTAATAGGATATACAAGATGATATGGAAGACATGTTAGATCAAGCAAATGAAGTACAAGAAGCACTTGGTAGACAATACGGAATGCCAGAAATGGATGATGCTGATCTAGATGCAGGTAAGATTTAGAGTGAGGTATCCCGTAGAGATACAATCAATTATGTTCTGCAAAAGTAACACCTTAATATCCGTATTAATTTTCGTGCAATTAAACAACAACCCAGCGGGCAAAAACTTGTTCAAAATCGGCAGTAAAGATACTTGAACAGCCTTAAAGGTTACTTTTTGCACAAAATTAGAACAGATGTCATACGCAATATGATGTGCGCGAATAAAAAGCTTTTGAAAAAAATTTCTATAACTACGCTCAAAAATCACTGGAGGCCACAGTGATTATTTTGTTCCTATTTCGGATCCCAACAAGTAATTTAATTTTGCAAACTCGATTTCAAAGAGCATATAAAGCAGCTGGGAAGATCTCTGTCAAATAAAGTACAAATGAGTCAAGTCATGCAGCCGTCAATCTCATGCAGCGCTTTCTGTGTTTATTTGAACAAGTAGTATTTGTGAACAAGTAAATCACTATGGAGGAGTAATGTTTATCATAGCTTCAGCTATGCTCAAAATCACTTCTCCGCAGTGGCTCTTATTTTGACCACTAGCCTTCATAATCTCTTTTTTCTTTGAAATAGAGTTAGATGCACTTGGTGATGATATGTTTCTTGAGGATGATACGGCTTACTTGGACGAAGCATCAAGCGCACCTGCTGTACCTGGTAGTTTACCTGGAGAAGCTGAATCTTCTGGTTCAAGAACGAAGGTATTATTATTTGAATGAGTCTTAATAGCATTTACTGAGAAGAGTAATGCTGTGGTTGAAATATGAACAAATAGTCATTATGGAGGAGGGATTTTTGAGCATTGCTTAAAAAGTACTCCTCCACAGTGATTATTTGTTCTTACTTCAAACACTAGTGATGAAGAAACTATTTAACCAGTTGTAAGTCTGGCTGGCTGCAAAACTCTCTAATTTACTACCTTAGGGGTAGAAATTTTTGAGAGTATTTAGTGAAAAAAAATTGCCTTTCGCGGGTATTTATTTTCACAAATGAGTAGTTTAAAATTTTTTTGCGGGTATTTATTTTCGGGAATGATAAAGTATTTCGGAATTGAAAACAGATTTTAAACTAAAAATACACAAATTATGCTTCGTCTTCCATTTGAAACGCGAAAAATCTAAAGTTGTTCCTGTTATCAAATCTAACGACATTCGGACCTTGTTTTTCACAAGAAATCAGCGAACTAATGATAAAGAAAGCCCAATCGTGTTAGATTGATCGAAAATATTTATTACAAATAAAAAAAGTTTTTAAAAATAACACCTTGTGAGTTTTTATTCCCCTAAGAACCTCTGTGCATATCTTTGCAAACGCGTACAATGAAAATCGTCTTTTTTTCGCGGATATTTTCGCAAATGAGCAATTCCAGGATTTTCTGCGGGTATTTATTTTCGCGAATGAGCAGTTTCACGATTTTTCGCGGGTATTTAATTTCGCGAAATCGCCAAATTTATATCCGCGAAAATTTCTACCCCAAAGGTATGCTATAGATATAACGCACAGTTGGTTAGAACACCGGTTTTTCATATCAAACAGTGGTCGATATAAGAGCAAATAATCATTGTGGAGGAGGGATTTTTGAGGATGGCTTCAGGCTTTGTAGTCTGCAGAAATGCTCAATAATCCCTCCTCCACAATGATTATTTACTCTTATTGCAACCACTGTTAAATATCTCTCGCTATGAATTTCTTGATATAACTTTCTTGATCTTTTTATTTTTAGGACGGTGTTAAAGTTGATGAATTTGGTTTACCAGAGCTACCTTCTTGATGTCAGACCTTTACACAAATACATGAAAACGAGGCTGCTTAAAATAGAAACTTGTGGCAATGCAATAACTTCCTTTTTGTGTAGTGACTCTCAGTCACTGCACAAAAAGGAAGTTATTGCATTGCAGCAAGTTCCTGTTTTGAGCAACCGAACTTATTTAAAGTCCGTTGTAAAGACGCTAGAATAACGTTTAGCGTTATTACTGCGGACTTTGAACAAGTTTTTGTCTGGTGTTCATTATTTTGTGAACGGGTTTATTATTTGTAAATAAACATTAATCTTTCTCTAATTTGTTAGACATGAGACTATTTAGTGGTCGATCTAAGAGTAAATAATCTCTGTGGTGGAGGGATTTTTATTATAGTTTTTTGACTTTGTAGCCTGAAGCTATTCTGAAAAAACACTCCTCTGCAGTGATTATTTGCTCTTATTTCGAACACTGCTATTTTATCAATTGGCTTTATGTGGTATAGAATATACTTTTGATTTCGTTTTGATACCTAATGCGTAAATACTGTGTTTAAAGAATAGCTCTAAGTTAATATCTGCGGAGGAGAGTTCCGAATCAACGATATTGTAAATAAATGTTTTTACCTCTTGATTAAGCCAATCAATCGGAAGATCATTAACAAATCACTCTTTGATGTAGCTATATTTAATCAAATTTCTTAATGAAGTTTTGAAGGAAGTAAAATATTGTTTCAATAAAAATTCTTACTTACCTCTCAGGGTTAAAATAACTGCTGGTCATCACACTGTAGAGAAGAGATATTTTAGAATATTTTCTGTCAAATTGACTGAAAGTATTCTGAAAAATCTCTCCTCTGCAGTGATGACGGGCCGTTATTTTAACCCGTAGAGGTAAGTAAACTTAAAAGTTGTTTAATTTGTTCTTAGTGATAGTAGTAGTTTATATTCTATATAGCCAGCCGACAAAAACCTGTTTAAAGTCAACAAAATAACTGTTCTAACGTTATTTTGCTGACTTGTTTTTGCCGGTTGGGTAGCGGTCATCATTAGAACAAACAAAAAATCCCTATATGAAGTAGAGGTTTTTTAAAGGGAAATCGTCAATCTGGACCATGAACAAGAGTCCGCTATAGAGGATTTCTGCTAATGAGTGTTTGTCTGTAATACATGAAGTCCTGTATATAAGCCCCGGGCTTATGCATACTAAAAGGGTTTATAAACACGGATGGCGAAGACTTTGCATTCGGGAGAGCCTATGACAGTGAATATTAGATAAAGAAGATAGCGACATACCCATCTATGTTGCTGTAAGGGGTGAGGCTGATGGAGGATATTTAATAACCTATTATAACCTGGGATGAAAGGGGGAGATTTGGGTGCGTGCTGGCTTATATGCGGGATTTTTGTACGGTAACTTACGCGAATATAACACCTTGATTACAATAAAACAAAAATTGTTTTATTTTACTAGATTTATTTTACTTTATTCAAGACAATTCAAGAAATAATCGCTTCTAAAAGTAGACTTCTGCTAGGCGAAAAAAATCGTGCGAAAACCGAAAGAAGACATTTCATTGGTAGAAATTGACGTCACACGCCCTTAAATATTGTTTACTTCGTTGTATCTTTCATCAATCTTATGTCTTTGTTATTTGTTTTTATAATTATACTTACAGCGTTAACTGAATGCTGCAGTAGTCTTTCACATTGTGAATTTTCCAGTAAGCAAAAACTTGTTCAAAGTCAGCAGTAAAGACGCTTGAACAACGTCGTTCGACATTGTTTTAGCGTCTTTACTGCGGACTTTGAACAAGTTTTTTCCCACTGGGTTACTACAGGCGAAATATTTAAAATAGCTACGTTAAATAATTGTATTATTTTCTCACATCAAACCCATCCCAGTGGGCAAAAACATTGTTCTAGCGTCTTTTACTGCAAACTTTGAACAAGTTTTTGCCCGCTGGGAAAGAAAAGATTCATTTCTGGTAATCTTACCAAGTAAATAACATTGATGATGTCTCCGTAATAGGTGACCAGTCATATGAGAAAGCAAACTATGTGGAGGAGAGACGAACGGTCGTTTTAGATAACGAACACTGTAGAAGAGATCACATACATAACCAGTATAAATGTAAACAGCTTTTCTTCCAATGCTTAACTTTAATAGGACGATTCCAATCAAATCACTTTAAAACAACCTCGTTCCCAGGGCCTCTTCTCTCTTGACGTTTAACGCTTAACGTCAAGAGAGAAGAAGCCCTGGGAACGAGGTTGACTTTAAAAGTCACTTTAAAAAGTTAGTAGACGTAAGTGTGACTGCATTGGAAGCAATGAAAGTGTATTTGTTTCCTTTAGCCAATGGATCAGCACAGATCGGTTCATTTTGCAAGGCTCCTTCATGTCCCCCAGGAAGAGAATTGAGGTTTGGTATGTTTAGCCAACCTTTTTGGAATATAAGTTACGGATGGCATTGTGAAAAATGTTTTGGGAATGGCTATAAGAAAGGTTATGGTAATAATACATACAAACGTTGTCCTGGATTGCTGAAAGCGACACAAAACATATTCTCATGTTATGACCCATACTTAGATGTTGGTATAAAGATTCACACAAGCATCCGTTTGTTTGTAATTTTAATTTCAGCAGTAACATTACCACTTGTAATATTTACTCTAACCGTGTTCTATCCACCCTCGTTCCCAGGGCTCCTTTGACGCTTTTTTACGGGAGAGACGGCGCCGTCTCTCCCGTAAAAAAGCGGAAAGAAGCCCTGGGAACGAGGTTGTGTTCTATCGTTATCGAACTACACCTGTTGTTTTATCAGATAGAAGCGATTCATTTTTTCCATTTGTCATCAAAGCCGTTATAACAGTAGTCGTGCGTGCCGTTTTGTTTCGTTGGTGATTCAAGTAAATTTATCTGTATCTGTAGACCAGCATTTCTAGGGATGTTCTTATCGTTATCAACATCCGGGGGAGGGGCTTAATAGATTTAAATGGGTGATGTAAGAAAATGTACGCTAATTTCGGGATAGGTATATAATAATAGTTGGAGGCTGGTCATTCGAATTTTAGGAATGTCTGTAAAATGATCAAATTATCTAAAGCAAACACTATTCACAACCTAGTTCCCTCTTCCGTGTTTAAAAAGGCAAGAAGCCCTCGGAACGAGGTTGACCCTATTCACGCAAAGTGTTCCTTATACAAATTTGTGTTTGTATTTTCAGTAAATTTCACTCCAACTTCATCTCAGTGGCCATATACTTGTTTCGCAGTAAAGACGCTAGAACAGCGGACATTTGACGACATTTCGCCCACTATATATCTCCATGAGGAAGAAAAATGTTTTATTTTTCATTCTAAATCTTTCACCTTTTCATGTCAGTGTAATCTTGCTGTAGGAACATGGAGGAACATTTAATTAGACTAGGGAATAGTCGGTCTTAGTAAGCTAGTCAAAGTAAATCGGAAGATAAAAACGGGAATCGGGCAATCAATGGGAACGAATATATGTACAAAATTTGTAATAAAATACTGAACCGAAAACTTTTTAAATTTATATTAAATTTAAATAAGATTAAATTTTGCAGGTCCACTGTTTCACAGGGATTTAATTTCAAGTCTGATATGAGTCCAATATAGCAAATTTCTGTGGTACTTCTTTCGTTATTGAGTACTGTACTTTACAGTACATCCCCGATTATCCTAACAAATTGCGAATCCCCGTGGACTTGGCATATGAAACTGTCATAAAATACCTTGATTTAACCGAACACCCGATTCATTTCGGGCGCTTTGCGTTCTTACAAAATTCCAGATTTATAATATATAACATAAGTAGATATAGTTAGCTAACTCGATAAAAGCTGTGCCTTTTTGTAACCATAAAACGCTTACTAATTTTCTTAAAATCTCTGGCGCAAGTACTTTCTATTTCTACCATTATTGTAATAATCATCCCCAGAGGTCAGCCTAACTTTTGAAAAATTGCGATTTTATGCAAATCTGGGTACCTAAAGTTTAGGAGCCATATACATTTTGATTAGGAATAGATTTCTCAATTCTGTCTTCCTTTCATAGCATTGCAAAAATAATTTTATAAATTGATCATCCTGGGCATATGGTGCCAAATTCATAAAAATATATTACAAAATTGTGACTTCTTCGAATGATATATGACGTCATCAAGTTATCATCAAAGTTAGTTATATCAACACATTTCCTTCATGAAGATAAACAGCTGGTGAAAGTTTCATTATCATACCATTATCTAATCAATAGTTATGACGTAATCATTTTATAAGGATATTTACCAAGGAAGCAAACGTTTTCATTGGTGGATTTCTGACATTGCGTTTATTTCGACAAGTAACGATGCTACCGTTAGCTATAAAGATTAAGTTGCTACCGTAAGTCGCTACCGCCTTTCGTTTCTGAGTTATGCTCTACACACAGCTTTTACAGCGTTAACAATAACATATATACTTATCTGGCTGGAGATTTGCAGAAGGCTAAGATGGAGCTTTACAATTGATATCCATGAGTTTTAACAAACGAAAAATTAAAAATAATAAAACTGATGAGAAGAAGAAGAAATTGAAGATAAATATGAGTTTAGTAAAATCAATAAAGTAAATAAGAGGCGACGAGAAATTACTTATTTCATAACTTATTGACTTACATGTTTATTTTTTATATAAGAAACTAGTTTATAAGAAACCTTCTTCTAAGATCCTCAAAAATTAAGTAACTGTTAGCACTACAAAGGTATTCTAGTTTAAGAATAAGAAATGTTTATCCGTTAACAAAAAATAAGAAACATGTTATGAAACCTTTAGGAATAACAACCTCATTTCTTGGTGCCCAAAATAAGAAACTTTCAGTAGTACGCCCTTCTCCAGGTTTCTTATATAAAAAACGCGTATTATATGACTAAATATTTTAGACGTTTCTTTTTAATTTATTTGTAACTAGGAATAATTTTTTCTTAGTAACCAAATATTTGGCAGGTGATAAAAATATATATTATGCTTATCATAAGCAGTGACGTCCTCAAAAAATAATTATGCAAAGTTATGAAAGGGGGGACATGTGCCCCCACCTATAGGCTGTGCTAACCTTAGAAAGTCTAGACATAATTGGGTTAGAATAACAAAAAAAGACTTACCTGAAGAATTTGATAAGCAACATCCTCTGCAAAAATATATTGCAGTTATCAATGCAATGAAGAATTCGACTCCCATTGCAGCCAAGAGAACTCCAAATATCGCACTTCCTGAGCTTGCAAGAGAACAAGTGCTGTATCTATAGTTGTACTTCTTGTAATAGTAATCATAATATAAAGAACTATATGAGCAATCACGCACAAATCTATAGTATAAAAATAATTTTATGGTTATAAAAGGGACTCTCTAGCATTGGCTCAACTGGTACAGAGAATAAAAATAATTATTCGGCACGCTCATTGACATAATGTCATTCCAGGTTAAAGACAACTAAGGCTCATTTCCACTTAAGAAATACAAATGAACGAATCAAAGTAATTTTCCAGCAGAAAAGATTTTAAAATTTTAAAATTCCAACTTCTTCTTTTGTTTCGTTTGGAAAATTATCCGTTTCGCGCAAATTTTTCTTGAATAGAATAGAGAGCACTACTATCTTGGGAAATCAGTGTAAAAGTGGATTATATTGTATCAATAGAGCTTTCCCAAAATGCATAATTATGACGTCACTTAAAATGTTGCCTTCATCTTCAAGCGTTCCATTGTTTATTTTCAAACTCTTCACCAAAATGTGGATAACAATTGAAATCCTTGAAACAAAAATTTTGATTCTGATGTTGCTATCAATGTTTAAAAAAATAAACTTTTTGTAAATTGAGGCTGAGTATTACCAGTGAATTTGTTATAAGGATTTGAACAGATATGACGTCGTCGCATGGGTGCCATTACGAGCTTAAATTTTTCAAGGCTGCATAAGCTTTCAAGTGACCAAGTATGAAGGTATTGATAATACTGGACGTACCATTTTCATAAGATCGTGATGACGTCAAATATACAAGTAGGAAGATAAATGAACAACGGGAATCACCAATTTCAGAAAATCATTATGATGTTACTACGACGCCATCACATGGCCGCCATTATGCCTTCAAATTTCTCAGAATGCCACAAGCTTTTAATTGACCAAGTATTTAGATAATCTAACATCGACTAGTACGTCATCATATAACTGTCATTATGCCTCCAAAAATTCTAGAAATTGGGTGACAGTATTGCAGCTTTTGCGGTTCGTCATTTGCCATTGTTTAAAATCATGCTACCTTCATAACGACGAAAAACAGGCCATTTCAATGTATTGTGATTAATTCACAAGTCTAAAAAGTGCATTTCCGTTTTTGGTATGTTTTTTAATCATAGGCAGCCTTTACATGGAACCCTAAATGAGTTTCACCATAAACGAGCTTGCAATTGATTGGTTTCTTTGGTAGGAAGAAACCAATCAAGTGCAAATTCTGCATAATTAGCGAATTTGGGAAAGATCTATTTGAAGTTCGTTAACGTAAGATCAGGGATTGAAATAATTGCCAATTTAGCTGAAAATATTCTGAAAAGTCTTTCCTTTACAGGGATGACTGGCAGTTATTTATATCCCTGTAAGATCATATTAGAATTGATAAAGATAAAATAATAATAATAATAATAATAATAATAATATCAAGAGAGTTAAAAGATAAAAGCTATACTAACACAACTCCTTCATAGGTGATATCTAGTATTTACCTTCAAGATTAAGTAGACAAGAAATAGACCTATTCACAAATACAGGAAAGAGAGGCGTTGGCTGCTCAGAGTAGTGCACAAAGATAAAGTTATTGTAATGCATCAAGTTCTAATTTGAGAAGCCAACAGCTCGTTTTCATGCATTCGTAAATATGTCTATTTTTTCCCTAACTTCACAATACAAGTTAACTTACAGTACCCGAATAAGAAACCATATTCCATCACCACAAGCAACTATGGTAGCAACGATATTAAATGCTAATGTTGTACCGACTAAGCATCTATTGTTGGGAGATCTTGCAGCAAATATTCCAAGAACGCCTGTTACTATCACCCAAATACCTCCCCATATTCCTCCTCCTAAATTTATCATCCCCGCAGACAGAACACCAATACCCAAACCAAGAACGATCATTCCTAAAATCACCTGAACAATACCTAAGATAAAATATGATAATATTGGACAGAGATGTGCATTGACTGCAATAAGAGTAAGGGACCATCTCCAAAATTCGTTACCAGGGGAAGAATGCTGAATCAATGATCTTGCAATTGATTGGTTTCTTCGTCA
>JAULBZ010003114.1:0-17150 GCA_032360805.1 Neoturris breviconis
TTGTGTAACATTAAAGAGAGTTCAAGGTAACATATTTTGTGTAACATTAAAGAGAGTTCAAGGTAACATATTTTGTGTAACATTAAAGAGAGTTCAAGGTAACATATTTTGTGTAACATTAAAGAGAGTTCAAGGTAACATATTTTGTGTAACATTAAAGAGAGTTCAAGGTAACATATTTTGTGTAACATTAAAGAGAGTTCAAGGTAACATATTTTGTGTAACATTAAAGAGAGTTCAAGGTAACATATTTTGTGTAACATTAAAGAGAGTTCAAGGTAACATATTTTGTGTAACATTAAAGAGAGTTCAAGGTAACATATTTTGTGAAACATTAAAGAGAGTTCAAGGTAACATATTTTGTGAAACATTAAAGAGAGTTCAAGGTAACATATTTTGTGTAACATTAAAGAGAGTGCAAGGTAACATATTTTGTGAAACATTAAAGAGAGTGCAAGGTAACATATTTTGTGAAACATTAAAGAGAGTTCAAGGTAACATATTTTGTGTAACATTAAAGAGAGTACAAGGTAACATATTTTGGCTATATATCTCTTCATCAAAATAGGACTGGGCTTTTTTAAAGCTGAAAAAACTGGAGGTGGGGCGATTTTGTTTTAAAAAGGTATGTATTCTTCAAATTGCAATTGGAGCAGTTCTATTTCATGTTTTTAAGTTCTCTCTTCGGTTTTTGAACACCAAGGGATTATTATTTCAGCATAGCTTCCAGTTTTCAAAATATATCCACCGAAACTATAAAAAATGTCCCCCAAAATCCAAAACAATAGGGATATTTAGAACGTAAAACTTTGTAGAAAGAATTTGAATCATAATACGAGTCTATGGTCCAAATTTGAAGTTTATTGAGTTATTTATGCTAAAGTTATTTAAATTTCCGTTTTTATAAGAACTAACTCCATACAAACATATAAAATGCAATTAAAAACGTTCTAGACAACATTTATCGGTTCTGCTTTCAAATATTGGGAGCCAATTAATGGCTTCTTAACATACTTAAAGGGTTTTATGTAGTTTCGTACGTTGTTTGCCCGTACGGCGGAAAATAAATCCTAGAGGTCTAACTGTAGGTAATGTGTTTGCCGTACATCCCATTGGCTTTCATATCTCATGTCTATAAGTCAGAACAGAATCGTTCGTCCTGTATTGAACACAATTAAATGGAAGATTAGTTTATTAAGTGGTCCATGAACACCGTATAGCTCCGCATTTAGCAGTTTTCCATGTCCATGTTAATGAGAAAACAGCGTGAAAGACTGTCGACCTGTAGAAATCAAGTAAATTATTTAAGATTAATCTTGTTCAATAAATGAACGTGGCAATGTTAATTAAATCTACCGCATGGTAATTTGTTATCCATACTAACCTCTACATGTACACATTAACCTCTACTATATTAACCTCTGAACCTGAACGTTAATTTAAGCCTGATTCACACGAGAGAAATGTATAATTGTTATTGCATATTGTTATAACATATGGAACATTGTAACCAATAATCTAGCTGACACACTTTCGGTAATATCTTTGTAATTATAAAAACGTTGCTTTTCTTTGACTGAAAAGAATCCAGTCAGACGTGAATTTACACTAAATCTCAGTGGTGTAAATTGAGCCTTGTTATAGTTAACCCAATGGGTAAACAACTTGTTCAAAGTCCGACGTAAAGACGCTAGAACAATGTCATGAACGTGTTTCTAGCGTGATTACTGTTGAGTTCGAACAAGTTGTTTACCCATTGGGAAATAACTCGCGTTATTAGTTGATGTATTGTTATTTCAATTGTCGGAAATGAGCCAAAATTAGTTTATTTTAATTAAAGAAAATTTATGCAATGATAAATAACGAATTTAAAGACAACCCTGAACCTGATGTGAAATCCAGAATCAATACAGCATGAAAACAAATCAAGTTATAAAACAAAACAGAAGCGTTCCGATATTTAAAACCTGCAGCAGTGCTTATATATAGTAGATTTACTGTATAAACACTGATCTTGGTTTTCAATAAAAGTTTTTGTCCACTGGGCAGTCCTTATATGGTTAGATTTTGAAAATTCGTTTAGGATAGAAAAAAAATACCATCGTCGGGTTCTTATGTATGTATTTTAATTTTTATTAATCATTCGGTAATAGTAATCTCTGTCTTAGCTGTGGTACAAATAGCCCGCTTTTATATCACATGTTCACCTTTAGCCTGTTCTTTCTTATCTTTATAACCCGGAAAGGCAATTAGATCTTAATTTTAGTGAAAAAAAGTTGTCAACGTAACTAATTAGGTAACAAAATTTAAATATATTATTTATTGTATCTTTTTGTTAAAAACGTCAAAGTTCAATCGGAAACCAGAAAATAAAAACGTCACCAAGGTTTTATTTCACAAATCTGGAGATTCGCTGCTGCGAAACTCTTGTGGAACATGATTTCCAACCTTTATGGCCGAATGTCGTGCTCAACACTCATCCACAGGTGAGTTCCCTCGCGAATTACAAGATTCGTGCTTTGATAGTTCGATAGTTGCGACACATCTTGACTTAGCCATATTTTTGAGCATATCCTAATATGTCACTCCTACGCAGTGATTATTTGTTCTTATTTAGAATACCACGTCATGTACCATCATCATTTTAATGAACCATTCGTATATAATTTATAATAATTACATACACTTTTCGTTGTGTAGGAACACCATTTATAACTTTTGTTTATGTCCGGTATGGCAAATAAAACATTTAATTTAGTGTTAAATATGTAATTTAATTTTTAATTTTGTTGCAACTGCGTAGCACCCACATCAAAAGTTACGTTTTTTTGACGTCGTGTGTTTTAACAATTCTCATCATATAGTTTCACACATGACGCCATACAATATATCAACTATTGCAATATATAGTCCTCATATGGGAGTTTCTACACAACAGGTTTTTCTCATAGTGTCTTGCTTAAAAGTGGACTTACACTAGGCAAATGAAGTCTAATAAGTGACGTCACTTTCAATCAATGATATGGTTTCATTTAGAATTCGCGCAAACACGTGACATTCATCACCTCCTGATAGAATATTTATTATATTTAACAATTCATATGTCTATTAAATAATATATTTAACATATCAAAATCAGAAGAAACAACTTGTTTTTGCTACTATCAAGGAAGTTACTTCATTGCTATCTGTACCCCCTAAATATACAAAAGAGAATAAGCGAATGACTGTTAAAATAAAAAACATATGGGTGACTCCAAACCCGTTATCCTAGTAGGCAAAAACTTGTTCAAAGTCCGCAGTAATGAACAACGTTTTCAATCTATATATGTTTCTAAACAAGGTTACATAATGATATATGGAAACAATGTGTCTTATTATTCAAATACATTAAGTTAATCACCTAATTATAATTAGAGGTTAATTGTTGTTTTCTATTACTCAGGAACTAAAGGCTGTTTTACACGTTAGAAAATCTTCCGCAGAACGGAATCGGAGGGAAAATGCGCACGCGTAGAAAGAAATTATAGCCATTCCATTGGTAGAAATTGACATCACACGATGTGTGATGCCAATTTCTACCAATGGAATGTCTATAATTTCTTTCTACGCGTGCGCATTTTCTGTACCGTTTTCGCGGAAAAATATTTGAAGTGGGAAACGGCCTTTACGCTTTAATTGTTCTAATCAACACCATAGCAATAAATAATAAGCTTTGTTAAAAATTTGTAAGTGAGATTTTTTTGTTTCGCTTACGTTTTATAATAGAGGAAAACAACGAAAATAGAAGACTTGTAGTTGATGTCCACTTGGCGAACAATTCGCTGCCAAGTTTAACAGAAGACGTTCTAACGGTAGAAATGGACGCCATAACCATGTGATGTCAATTTCTCTCAATCAAATGTCTTATTTTATATTTTCGCAGCAAATTTTTCGTTTACTAGAAATCATCCTTTAAACAAATACAAATACGACATTTCTTCTTATTTTGAATCGATAGGTTTTTATATGTAAACGAGACGAATCAATGATCATATGGGTACGCAACGTCAAATCAACTTTAAAACAACGTCAGAGATGTCGTAATGGCCATGATTTAACGCGCTGTCCCTGCTGGGAAGGATAAAAACTTATCCAAAGTCCGCAATAAAGATGCTAGAACAACGTTTAATTTTTTTTACTCACTGACTTACCATCTTACTTCTGAATTTAACCGTTTCTTCGACTTTGCTCCACTTGGTTATTGTGTAAATAAACAACAAGGAAGATAGAATGAATGAATGATTCAGTGGGTAAAAACTAACCTGTTCCGCAGACTTCGAGTTTGTAGTACAGGCCAGTAAAAACCTGTTCAAAGTCCGCTGTAGAGACGCTAAAAAACCTTGTTCGACGTTGTTCTAGCACTGCGGATTTTGAACAAGTTTTTGTTAATGGGTCGATCTTCATACTTTTGAATAAAATCATTCCCTCATATGTTTCCGTGTTTGGATTGTGTGTTACCATATTTGGATATATGCGTGTCCGTATTTGGTAGTCTTTCACCATGTGTCTGTTTGGTTGTTTAAAGAAAAACAAAGAAGATTGATGATAAAGATATAATTCTTTCTTGTCGGTCGCTTGTATTTACAATATTTTGATAGCCATTCTTTATTTCCTTTTCGTATTTTTAGGGGGTAAAATTAGCAAAGTTTAAAATAATTTTCACGTATATTGGCAGGAGGTTTATGAGCAGCATGAAAGATTTTAATTAGATGTATTTATATTTCTACCTCTGAATATCTCGGACTACAGTCTTTCTCTATCGATTGCTTCTACTTTGTTCCCATATGTATCGATTGCTTCTACTTTGTTCGCACATGTATCGATTGCTTCTAATTTGTTCGTAAAAGTATCGATTGCTTCTACTTTGTTTGCACATGTATCGATTGCTTCTACTATGTTCGCACATGTATCGATTGCTACTACTTTGTTCGCATATGTGTAGAAGAAGGTAGAAACCGAATGAATATGTATAAAAGCAGTAAAGAGTCTTTTCTTTAGACTTTGAACAAGTTTATGTCCACTAAGAATGTTTTATTGCTTTAGGTAGATAAAATAAATTACCCAGAAGAAGAAGATATGTCACATTACAAGTTATTCATTTTGTTGATATTATTTCAATCAATATACAGTCAAGATAATACTACTTACCTATCAAATTTAACAACAACAACAACAACAACAACAACAAAACCGATAACAACAACAGACCCATTGACGACGACAACAGCATCAAAAGCAACAGCAACAACAGAAACAAAAGCTACCACAACAACGGGGACAACGACAGCGTCAAAAGCAACACCAACAACAGCAACAACAACAACAACAACAACACCACCAACAACACCAAAAACAATCATAATAACAGAGAAGCCAAAAGTAAAACCTAAATTGAAACTTATTGAGTTTCTTCATCCAGAGGGTTTATCAATCAACCATAAAGATTATTTAACGACGAGATCAGCAACTGCCATTGCATTCCAACTAATAAAAGAAACAAAAGGAGTACTGGATGATTATGATCTTGTATTAAAACGTAATCCTGCATTTGGTGTAAGTAATATATTCCCTTTCACCCAGTGGGTAAAGACTTGTTTAAATTCGGCCTCTTTACTGCTGACTTTGAACAAATTTTTGCCCCCTGGATTGTTAGCACTAATCACAGTTTGAACCGACTTTAACAGTTCAACAATAAAACTACAGTAGCTACAATAACGAACTCTAATGGGACACTGAAAACGTTCGTTATATCAAGAGTTCCCTGTACAGAGAGGTTTATTAAAGAGAAAGAACGTTGACGAGACGTCGTCATACAGAGGGCGTCATTATGTCGTGATTGTACTGTATCTAAGCGTCAATGAAAAAGTGTTATTCTTTCTTGTGTGAACATCTCACCAATAAAACTACTTATTCTTTCTTGTGTAAACATCTCACCAATAAAACTACTTATTCTTTCTTGTGTAAACATCTCACCAATAAAACTACTTATTTCTAGAATGTTCCTGGTACTGTTTCGAATGCAATGTTGAAAATATTTAAAGATAGTATTAAGAACAAGAAGCCTGCAGACATATATGCGATGTTAGGTCCAGACAATTCTGCATTTTTCAGACAGACCACCGATGTAATATCACCTTACGCTATGCTACAGGTATACAGACAGTAGTTGAAATAAGAGAAAATAAATACTGTGGAGGAGGGATTTTTGAGCATAGCTTAAAAAATTCATCCACTGTGATTATTATCTCAAACACTGCCATATAAGATTATTAATACACCCCCTAAAATATGGAGAAAAAAATTTAAGAATGACTGTTAAATTGGTTTGGCATTGGTTGCTCAAAGTGGAACTTGTCTTAATGCAACAACTTTCTTTTTAAGCAGGGACAGCACAAAAATGAAGTTATTGAAACAAGTTCTATTTTCTACTTGGTTAGAGTTTTAATTCTCTTCCTCGTCTAGAAATGCTCCTGCATCAAATCCAAATTTCTTCTCCATACATCTGGCACAGGGCTTTTATTTCCCTTAAGGCTGAATTCTATTAGGTGAAAGATTTCAACCACTGAAATGTCTTCTCTTGGTTTCCGCACGAAGTTTTTTTGCATAGTGGTGATCCACCCTTACTGGATGATGAAACTAATCTATTGCATTCAATTGCAAGATTATTGCATCTACGTTCTTTTCTTGAATCTAAGGGTGTTTTCACTCACGTAATCAACGTGAAAGTTCACAGTGACTCCTTATTCTTATTACGACCACGGCTGTTCTATATCTCATCTCTTATATTTCCAGATAAATATGGCTTCACGATACTCTGAGCATAATGATGAAGAAAATTACCCAAGAATTTTTAATCTACGACCATTGATTAAATCACGAGCCAACGCTATTATTGCCTTATTTAAACTCCATAATTGGAAACGTGCTGCTTTAGTTTATGGGATAGATATGCTTGATCAATACCTTACTAAGACTGGTATACAGGTATTGTCTTAAGGCCGGTTTCCACTTCTCATGTTGGTCGCACAAATGGTCGCAGTTACTTGCGAATACGTAAATCCGGTATTTTGATTTGTTAACGCGTCAACTAAGTTGAACTGCCATCATATGAACGAAAAACGCGTCAGCCATTCAAAATATTGGATATACGTATTCACTGGCGACTGCGTCCATCCGCACGATCAAATTGAGAAGTGGAAACCAGCCTTTAGAAATAAAGTTTACAGAGAGACGTACTGACTCATAGATAGACCTATTCATAGAATTTTCATAGAATATCATATAACGCTGCTTGAGAACGTATCGTTGGCTGCTCAAAGTAGAAAGTGTTGCAATACAATAACTTCCTTTCATGCCGGACACTGCACGGAAGTTATTGTATTGCAACAAGTTCTACTTTGAACAATCAACGGCTCGTTTTCATGTATTTCATGTATTTTCTAATCCATTATTATGAGGTTTCTTTAAGTTACCAAGAAAGTTATTTTATGCAAATACCGTATACGTTCCCGCATATTTTCATATATAGACTGGGTATTACCTTATATGGCAATGCACGGTCATTATATGAGGATGTACGGGACCCTATTCGGTAGTGTTTTATACCGAAAGTGATTACATTTTAGGGAATGGAATATCTTGCGTTATTAATGCGCGAAAACGACATCGAGGTTGATCTTACGGGGTTTAATTACTATCACCAACGAGTTGGAGATTATTTTTCGAACACAACTTTTCAATCACAAAAGGTAAGACCATACAAGTTACAGAGAAGTGTATACAAGATTATTTACTACCTTGGTGGTCAAGAATGACTACGTCTAATGATGTCATGGCAAATACTTATTTTAGCCCCCCCCCCCCGGCTTTACGAAGCCCCTAAAAGGCTAGGCCTGAATAGGATTGATTAATCATGAATTAGCAGCTCGTCCCCAGCGTCTTTCTCGCAGAAAAATAAAAGTAAACCCAAAAGGTGCTGGTGTCGAGCTTGTATGTTAACTACAAATTGTTTTTTCAACAAAGATAAAAATGCTGCTCTTACTTGTGTAGTCACTAATTATTACAGTACTCCGATTTCCCGACTTTTCCCTGGTTTCTGAATTCAGCATATAAACAACACAACGTCAATTTCTGCCAATAGAATGTCTTCTTATGGTTTTTGCGGCGAATATTTCTCCTAGTAGAAATCAACTTTGATATTTTACATAAAAATAATGACTGTAGACGATCAAGAAATATCTTTTTACTGTTTTAACTTTCCAGGATAAAGACTACAGAATATTTATCGGTTTTTGGGGAGAGGAGATGAGAGCAAATGTTTTGTGTCAGGTATTTATAGTAACTTATTTTGAACCTCTATACTGGCTTTTCAAGCTGGTTTTTAATTAGCCTGGTCGCGCAGGTATGTAAGCTCTTTCGAGCACGGGCGAATAAGTAATTTTAATTTTCCATGACATAGCATTTAGAAATAAACAAACAAACACGGCCACGTTAAAAATATTCTGATTGCTCTATATCACAATGTTACATCTTTCCGTAGAACATACGCTGCGCCTGACAAGAAGGATAAACATTTGAAACCTTTAAGGTCGTACAGTCTGGCGAACAGAAATGGTTAGCAGAAATCCTTGTATGCATGCTTTAATTCGCGGGTCGAGCGGTCTGATTAAAAACCATGTTTTATTGTAGCAAAAACTTTAGCAAGATGTTATATGAACTCTGCAATGCATCATGTTGCAGTGTATTGTGTATTTTAACCTTTGTAGCAAGCTTACGAGGTTCATGGAAGGTCAAAAGGTGCTTTCCTTTTAAATAATAACAGTATGTTTAAATATATTAGAGTATCTATTGACCACATACTAAATATCTCAGGGATAAACATACAATAGACCTATTCACAAATTCATGAAACGAGGCGTCGGCTGCTTAAAGTAGCAGTCCCTGCACAAAAAAAAAGTTAATGCATTGCAACAAGTTTAAACTTTGAGCAGCCAACCCTTCTTCTTCATGTATTTGTGAATAGGCCTTTGAGATCATTATATATTGAACGGAGATTTTTTTCAACTTTCGTTATATTTAACAATTGTACTGATAAAAACAAATCCTATATTTTAGATGTATAAAATGGGTTTAGTTGGTCCAAAGTACTATTGGATAGTGGTTGACCCGGTTTCTTTTAGGAAGAGATTCCATTTCCAAGTAGATAAACCAAATAAACGAGTAGTGAATTGCACTAATGAAGAACTATATATAGCATCTAACACAATGATGTTTGCTATCCCAGAAGACAAAAGAGTAGACGGGAAAGTAACTATCGCAAATAAGGTAAGTGGAAACCACGTCTTGCAAACAATGAAGGCCACAAACCATGCAAATAAGACATGGAATCCCCGCCTGTTACAAACAAGGTAAATGGAAGTCACATCCTTTGCAAACAATGACAATCATGTTTATTGTAAATGAGGTGAAATGGAAACCACGTCCCTTGTCATTTATAAATTGATTTCCACTAGACGAAAAATTCGCTGCTAAATCCAAAAGAAGACATTTCATCGGTTAAATTTGACGTCACATTTATACCAATTGAATGTCTTTTTTTAGCTTTTTTTTTCGCCTCAATTATCTTTATCAATACCAACCCAGTGGGCAGAAACTTGTTCAAAGTCGACAGACGTTGTTCTGGCATCTTTAATGTGGAATTGGAACAGGTTTTTGCTCACTGGGAACATCGGAGTTGATTTCCAAGAGGTAAAAATCTGCTACAAAAGGTAAAAAATACATTTTATTGGTAGAATTTAACATCACACATGATATGACGTCAGTTTCTACAGATGGAATGTCTTCTTTTGACTTTTCCGTGAATTTTTCGTTTAATCACAGCGTGAATGTTTACACTCTGCTTTATCAGCAACTAAGGTCAAGTCAGGATAAATCGAAATTTCAGTAGCTACTATAATAATGCATAGGTGGTGTTTACTTTTTATAAAATCTCCACTTTACTTCATCTTATTCACCAGTTGCTTAATGTTTCGAAATATTTTCACATTTGGAACACAGTTAACAGAAAGGCCGAGACTTTAGAAGAAAAGGTCACAGCATTTCGAACAGCTAGCCATATGCAAAAAAAAAACTGTCTGAGGTGGCTTATATAAAAAAGAGTGTTTTGAATACAAGCCCGTGTAGCTCCGTATGGCAGGCCACAGACCGTATACAGAGTAACTACAAGTCCGTATTCATCAGTCTTTGACAACATGCAACTTCTCTGTAGACACTAATCAAGCCTTTCTTTTTCTTACAGACAACTGATGAAATTTGGTCGTTGATTACAGACTATAGACGAAAATACGAGGGACAAAACGATTCATATATTATCTCACAATGTTTACATGCGTATGATGCAGTATGGACCGTGGCTCTCATGTTAGACAAAGCCACAAAAACTATAAAAGACTTTCAAACCTATTACACTTATGACAATTTTACGACAATGAAACTAATGGAAGAAATAATGAAAGCAACAGACTTCGAAGGTGCCAGTGTAAGTAACACATATTCGCATACAAAAAACCCGACTGTTTTTCTTCGTTGACCTTCCAAATACGGCTTGTTTTATCCCTTATATGGAGTGTGTGCCTTAGACGTTGTTCTAGCGTCTTTACTGCTGACTTTTGAATTTAATGGGAAATTTGTATAGCACGATTTAAAATGCAGGTTCGAACCGTCACAAAATTGTCGTATTTTCAATTTTTTAATTTATTTTTTAATTGAACTTTCTGAGTATTAGGAGGTTTTGTAATATCATGAGAATTGAAATTTCCAATAACACGTAAGAGAACCGTCTTCTTACCAACCTCGACCCTATGACTTTTTTAGCTGTAAACTGGTGAAACATCATGAGAGAAACATCTTGAGAACGAGGTTGTTTTCTAATAAAATCTTTCATGTTATAGGGACGAGTTATTTTTGATGATCATCCTCATGGAAGGAAATCTAATACAATATTCTTGCAATATTTGAATGGTAAGTAATGGTCTTTTCGTGGTCACACTACATATGGTATACTTTTCAAATTTCTTTCAGGTTGATTTCCACTAGGTGGAAAATTCCGTGCGTAAGCCAAAAGAAGACATTCCATTGGCAGAAATCACATAATTTACTTTTAGCGTGCTTGGTTTTTCTTAGCCACCATGTTATTGTTAATGATTAAAATGGCAAATTTTCATGCAGGATTTCAGACGTTTGTGTCAAAAACCATCTTCTGTAAATACAAATGCGTTTACTCAACTTTTGACTTTGAGGTTTGTTTCTTATTAAAATATCTTATGTCAACTATAAATATCAACGAATATCGATACGTTCACACTATGTATTATCACAATGCATTATTATCCTGGCGGAAATGTTTTGACTAGCATTTATTTAATTTTCGATTTTCGATTATGTCAATGAGCATACAATGGATTGGTTTCTTCTATACAAAGAATTGATTGCATGTTCGATACAAAGGAACCAATCCATTGCAAGATCGTTGACTTAGAATATTTCCATAAAATAATGAAAAAAGTACCTTGTTGCTCAAAGTAGAACTTGTTACAATGCAATGATTTCCTTTTTTTATAGTGACTGCACACAAATTATTTCATTGCAACAAGTTTTATTTTGAGTAACGCCTTCTATTGCATTCGTCGTTCGAATTTCTACAGTGAAACCTCCATCTGCAGAGTCTTTCATCAAATGGACAATAAGCTTTGTCCCCTACGCTCTTTTAGTGGTTACTTTCATATAGCTCTCAGGAGTTGAAATTACTGATAGAAGTAAAATATCTTTTGCACAGTGTTAACTGGCAGTTATTTTAACTTCTGAGCTTTACCTGATGGATATCTCCCAACAGCGAACAAATGGTGTTTGTCTCTAGGTACGTAATAATGCACCGTGCCCAGAGGCTCGCACTGTCTATAGACCTATTTCTAAATACATGAAAATGAAGCGTTGGCTGCTAAGACTAGGAAATATTTACAATGCTACACCTTGTTTTGTGTCGTTGTTTAACTGATATGTTTACTCTTAATAAAGGTACATACCCTCGTGTTGGTTATTACAATATATTCAATGATACAATCAAAATGAATAAAACTTTACAAGATATGCTTATACCAGGTTATGTAATTCCAGTGGATGGGCTTCATACAATTTTGATAGCAAAACAATTTACTTACGTCACACTAGCCATCATTTGGACGTTTGCAGCACTGGCTACCATATTAGCGTTATGGTTTCTCTATCTAAACATCAAATATAGAAAGTTACCGTGAGTCTCACCCTAAGGGCGGATCTCCAGTAGACGAATTCCTTGGCACGGATTCTAAATGAAGCCATTATATTCGTTAAAAGTGATGCCGCCTGACATGTGATTTGCCAAGTGGAGATCCGCTTTTATTTATAACATTTTAACAATTTCAAAACAAAAGAGTTAAACTTTAAGTCTCTTTGCTAGGGAAGTGAGTGCATATCACAATTTCCAAGAAAAAGCCTAAGTTAGTGGTTCTCTCTCTGCGAAAGCCAGAATAAGACATTCTATTGGCAGAATTGATGTGTGACTTGTCAAAAATCAATCGGTACTAACGAGACGTTGTTTTAAGAGCATTTTCATAAGCCACTGGAATCAACCTAATAAAACGCGTAAATTTGATTGTATTCTTTCATGTATAAAGCCAATCAAAATTTAAGATAATCTTCTAACTTTAGATTTATTAAAATGTCATCACCTCGTGTAAACAATTTGATCATTCTTGGTTGTATCTTGTGTTACCTGGCTGTTGTTTTGTATGGCTTCGATGAAAAGTTTATAAACAAAGAGAAAATTCCTCGTATATGTGATGTAAGTACAAAATATTATCATGGTTGATATTCAAACTCATTTCCAGTCTCTTTCGACTTATATCAGTATTTTATTTATCCCAACAAGAAGCCCTGAGAACTAGGTCGAACTAGGTAAGAAACCTCGGGAATTAGGTTGGCTTCTCTCTTAACTTTGCACCGACCAAAATAGTGCCGAATAGGGTAAAACACTCCGTATATGTGCTTACATATTTCCATATGCCAAAAATAGCGTGATGACAATAGTCCTATTCACAAATGGAGTAAAGAGTTTATACTTTATCTTCTAGTTTCTTGTAATTTGTTTGATTTATGGTTTCACATTTGCATTTGGTGCATTGTTTACAAAGACATGGAGAATTTACCGAATTTTTACAAATGCAAGATCCTTAAAAAATTCTGTAAGTATCAAACAATTTTTTTTTTGGCACAATTTACCGTTCCACTGCATCGGAGACAAATATGGTTACTCACGACTCCATATTTAGACTGTATATTTCCATGTATGGTAATACACGGTCTTTGTAAGGTATCAACAGTGAACGTATATGGTGCACTTTCTGTTAAAATATTGTGAACATAGTTGACCAAAATAAAGGCTGATTTTAACTAAGCGGGATAATTCCGTGGTTTTGTCATCAATATTTAAGGATTGCAAAGCGTGCCACTATGTTCGCAAGCAAAATTTCTAAGACAGGAAAGCAAGCTGGCAGAGAAACACAGGCAATAGGCAAAGACCAAAATGAGAAATAGGCCCAGGATTTACATCCCCAACAGAGGAAAAACCTAGGATAGGCAAACATAGGCGGAAACAAGAGAGCAAAAGAAAGGCAACATAGCCAAGGCACTAGATTAGGCAAAGGAAAGTCAGATGCAATTGGACAAAGGAAAGGCATCAGAGACAAGGCATCAGACAAAGACCACAGGCAAAAGAAATATCACTGGCAGAGGCAAGTAGGAACAGGAAAGGCAACAGAGCCCAAGGCAACAGACAAGGACCACAGGCACAGGCAACCGTCAAAAGAAAAAGCCCCAGCCGAGGTAAAGCAAAGGATTAGAATTAGTACCGTCAAATTTGTTCCCATACCAATTTTTATCAAAAACGAAGCGCTTCTAATTTTTGTTCAGAATTTTGCCAAAAAAAGGTATTTTGGGTCAGAATTTTGAAAAATTGTTACTAGATATAAAATTTTCATTAAAAACAAGGCACTTTTAGTTTTTAGTCAAATTTGCCTAAAATTTGGGCCAAAAGGATATTTTTTTTCCAAAGGAATCAACATCAAAAATTCGTGCATCGGTTGCGCTTCGGTTCCACCAGTTCCACAAAGGGAATGTTTCAACGCTATAAGAATAATTTATAAAGACAAATAACAGTCCGCATTGGGTATGAAGCCCGTGGGTATAGGTAATAACGATAAGCAATGAAAATTTGTAAAAACTCTAAACTACGTTAACATATAACTACAAACCTTTGAAAAAAGTCAATCTTGCTCCGAAGGCGCCTTGCCTTCTTGACGGAAGAGATTAAAAGAACTCCGAGCCTTGTAATTTTACAAAAAATAAATACCTTGGGCACGAGATTTCCGTCATCAAAGCATACCATAGGTAACCTCATTTGTGGATAGACATACTGTGGCTATAAATGTCTAACTAGTGAAGAACTTGTTATCAAATATCGCTTTTAGCGAGATCAATTAGGATATAGTAAGCCTTTCAGCCAAATTACTTCTCAAATGTCACAGAAATCTACCTTTGCATAGGCCTGGTTTCTCTTCAGCGTATTTTTCCGTGCGGGCAGTGTTCTAAAATTCAGAAATTATATTGGTCGAATGTTCGGAGTGGAAGCTTGAAAGTTGAAATTGTACTACTTTCAAGCGGGAAAAAACTTCCAGCACGGAAATATACGCTGAATGGAAACCGGGCTTAAAGCGTCTTACTCTGCAAGATAATAAGAATATGCAGGATATTTCAACTGAACAACCTGGAGCACAAGTTCCTTATACTAATGCACAGCACACTCTTTACGGCATCAAAAAATGGCAAAATAGTAGTATTTGGTGAAAACGTTGCACTAGTAACATTGTAAGTTATGGCAATGCATGTTTCGTGCAGAAATATACGGGATCGTGGTCAAGCAGTCGTTTTCGTTGTTATGGTTATTAAACATCATGCATCATAATTTTCTTTCTTCGTCGGAAGAACATTTAGTTTTTTGTGTCGTACGTTCTTTCCTATGTGCATTGTATTTCTTTGTAATGAATATAACTTTTAAATTAACTTTATAACAATGTAATCGAAAGAATAGAAATTTACATTTCGTCCATGCAACAAATACTAGTATTTTCATTTAAATAGTTTTAAAACATTTTGTGGTCAAAAATGTCTCTGTTAAATGTTTTTTGACACGAATATTAGCAATAATGTTTTATGGTACGAGTACTATAGTTTTAGTAAAAATAATATAGAAAAATATGCATATATGAGATTCATCATTGCTCTCTAATCTCTCCACTAACCCAACGCGGAATAAAACTGCTAACAAACAAAACCTTTTTGGACTAGTCTAATATTTAAGTAAAAGAGAGTCTAACTAGACACACCAAAATAAATCCACAGACTATCGGGTTGAGAGAGTATTGTGCCGAGGCAAATTCTAGCCGTCCAAACACATCAGATTAGTGAACAAAAACAATAAAACAAAATGAAAGTGAAATCAAATTGATGTTGTAAAAAAGATAAGAGATGGACGTCCTTCTTGGGTCTTTCTTGTATGAGTGTGAGATTATTCCGTTTAGTTGTTTCCCAGTGCAAGAAACTTCTAACAAACGTGCCTAGTCAAATCCATTAGTCTAACATCCAAGAATCCGTAGTGTCAATATCTACGATATAAATATTCTTTTGGCTTACGCGCGAACTTTCTAGTGGAAATCAACTCTTAAGCAGTCTTTACATCTACAAAGAAACCAATCAAATGAAAGATTATTTAAGGTGAAACTCATGTTAGAGTTAACACCGTACACACATGACGTCCAATGTCAAGAGGACGTCGTATTGACTTCTAGATGTGAAAACGACGTCTTTGCGACGTAGATTAAACGGCGAGTTTCTGCAGGGAAATACTTTTTGTTGTTGTTTATTTTTTATTTATTCAGGGAATTCAAGATATCCATTTATTTGGTGGCATCTTTGTTATGACAATCGTTGACACCATTATAATAGTCACCTGGATGACTATATCACGTCACAAATTGTTTATTGAAACTGTTTCTAAAGAGGTAAATCATTGGGCAAAAAATTGTTCAAAGTATGTAGTAAAGCGCTAGTATAACGTTGAAGACGTTGATCTAGCGTCTTTACTGCGGACTTTAAACAAGATTATTAATGATTATTAATTATTAAAGATTATTAATGATATAGCTAGACTTGAATATGCTTATTGCAAATTTATCCAATAAAAATGCAGATAGGATACACAGAGTGTGCTATGCAGTTTTCTCCCAGTAAGCAAAAACTTGTTCAAGTTTGCAGTTAAGATGCTTCAACAACGGCATCCAACTTACTAATGACATTACTGCTGACTTTGAACAAGCTTTTGCTTACTGAGATAACTTCAAGATCTTATAAATGAACGAAATATACGTAAATAAGAAAAACAAGACATTTTTTTTACTTAAATTTCTGAAGAATAAAAGTCCTTCGTAGACCAAAGGTTTATATTTGAGAAAGTTAGAACGATACAGTTGATCATTTTGTCATGGAAGATTAAAATTTATTAAGGAAAAAAAGGTTGAATTTTTAAGAGTTAATTAAATTTCCCCCTACTAAAATTTTTCCCGATTGAAATTTACACGATTTTTTTCTCAGATATGTTAATATGTTACTTGTTCTAAATTCCGATTTTGTTTGTGAATCCCTTACCATTTCCGGATTTCTTTGCTTTTCCCTAGTTTAGTTAATTAAAAGAAAGGGACGAGTATTAAACTGATCAACCTAGTCCTCAGGGTTTCTAACTTACGGTGTTAAGTCAAGAGAGAAGAAGCCCTAAGGACGAGATTGTAAATTGATGTTTGTTTTAGGTCAACAAGGACACAGACATAATAACTGCATATGTAATGTATCGATGTGAATGTGAACGAGTAACAGAATTTGGTGTAACAATATTTCTTTATAAAGGATTGTTATTAATTCTTGGTTTGTTTCTTGCATGGGAAACCAGAAATATAAAAGTACTT
>JAULBZ010003115.1:0-17148 GCA_032360805.1 Neoturris breviconis
CATGAAATTCTTCTCAAAAAACTCTTTCATTATGGAATCCGCGGTACTGCTCTCTCTTTATTTAGATCATATCTAACAGGACGTCAACAATTTGTCTCAGTAGCTGGAGCTAAATCTACCAGCAAGATTATCAGACATGGTGTCCCGCAAGGCTCAGTTCTAGGACCTCTTTTATTTTTATTATACATTAATGATTTACATAATGCTATTTATTTTTCTAATGTTCATCATTTTGCAGACGACACAAATCTACTACATTTCAGTGACTCTTTAAAACAATTGGCCAAACAATTGAATTTGGATTTAAAATCCCTGTGCCATTGGCTCAATGCCAACAAAATATCCCTGAATGCTAGTAAGACTGAGTATATTCTTTTCAAGAGCCCCCGGAAGACCATTAACTACGATTTTAAGCTTTTCATTAATGGGAAAAGGCTTTGGCCAAGTAAATGCATTAGGTATCTTGGTATTTTACTAGATAGTGACCTTAGCTGGAAGTCTCAGATAAATGCTACTGCAGTCAAGCTCAAGAGGGCAAATGGAGCTTTAGCCAAACTTCGCCATTATGTCCTTTTGCTTAATTACTATGCTATTTTTCATTCGCATCTTCAATATTGTTGTCGAATTTGGGGTCAGCCTAATACTTTGTTTATTAAGCAAATTTCTGTCCTTCAAAATTGTGCCATGAGACTCCTAGAGAATCAGCCAGTAAATTATATGCTGATCTTGAGGTGCTTAAGTTCCCTGACATGGTTCATCTGCAAAACATTTTGCTTCTTAGAAATCTCTCCCTCAATAAAACACCTGATTCGATTCAGAATACCTACGCAGTTGGCCTTGCCCGTGATAAGGACTTCATCGATTTCTACAATATTCCTGAAGTTAGAACAGAAGCTTTTGGAAAACATGCCGTTAGATATAATTTGCTTTTGTCTTGGAATGAGATTCAGTCCTTACTTCTGCCCACCAAACTTAATGATTTTCAGGACCATAATACCGGCCTTAAAAAATGCTTCCTTGCCACTTACAAATAATGGAATTTTTCACAATACTCCTGGATAATTATAAATCGTGTATTCATACTATGTGTTTGTATTTGTATTGTGGGTCCTGTATCGTTTATCAGTATTCTGTCCAAGGGTAACCATCACCTTTGTCTTAGCTTCTAGCTCTTATTGATGGTTTCCCTTCAGTAGTAAATATATTGTTAAAATATTCTAAACTTAATTATATAGGTAACTTGTAATCTTACTACTGATAAAATAAACTTCTTATCTTATCTCATCTTATCATCCGTACAAAAATTATTTTTGCTTTTTTCTATAAATAACACGAAGTGCAAGAACTTAAAAAAGAAACATGTGCCCATCTTAGAGAGAAAGAGAGAGAACCGCTTAATAGAACGTTCTTAAGGAAATTAGTTTCGTCTGAAAGAGATGTCTGAATTAGGATGTACGTCTTACAAAAATTTCGCTGTATTAATTTTCTACCCAGTAAACACGAGACGTCTTTAAGACGTCTTTTCTAGTTAAAGCCCGGAGGCTGAATTCATGCATAGAGCTGAAACGATATAATAACATCACGTTTAACATCACGTTTTAACGAATACAGTATATAATACTCACCTTTCTTTCCGTGTGGTATACATAGTATAGAATGAAAGCAGAGTAAAATTAATTGTACAACTACGAGCCTCATTTAGCTGTTATTTGTAATTAACGTAATCATCTATTTAATAATTATCTTAATTTAATTACCAGTCAATAATTAGATAACGATTTTTAATTAGTATAGATTAATTTGAATATTCATGCTTAATTTCGAACGTTCTTTTTCTTGTTCGATTCTGAATGATAAAAATTATGCAGAAAAGAATTGAATAGTTTATACAAGAATACGCTCATTTACTTCGTTGAAATCGACGCTCTGAATCGAGTAAATTATACACAGAGTGAGTAATGCTTTAAACAAATAATTTTATTTATACCGATATTCCGATTTAAACCCAGTTATAAGAATACGAACCTGAGCAAACCTTTTCTTATTTATAATGAAGGCAGATTGGTTTGGATATCATATAGAGGATTTAATTGTTTTCTATAACAAATACGAAAATAGTTTTTCAATAGATAGATTTCAATAGATTCACAAACAATGAAAACAACGGGTTGGCTTCTCAAAGTAGAAACTTGTTACAATGCAATAACTTACTTTTTGTGCAGTCCCAAAAAAACAAGTTATTGCATTGCAACGAGTTTCTACTTATCAGTCAATGCCTCATTTACATTATTGTGAATAGATCTGTATGTTGAATATAGTCTCTACTTCAACATCAACTGTGATAAATTGCATAGGTTTCACAGTTAACGCATGCGCGTCGTGGGTATTAGTATGCAAACATTAATTATATACAAGTAGAAAAGTAAGTAAACGAAGTTAAGTGAAACATATGCACGAGTACGCACGTTCGTAAACATCGATCAAGCGATAACCCTATTAATACCGGGTAAAATTTAAGCGACCGCCATCGGAAGTACGGTTTATAATGGGAGTTGGCGTCTTATGACTTTTAGTTTTTAGGTATATCGCAAGTGGTGTGAACTAGCTCGTTTCTTCTGACGTATATACACGCCTTATTCATACCCTACAAGACAATGGGCTTATAACCGGATATAGGCCTATTTTTTATTTTTTTATTTTTATTTATTTATTTATTTATTTTTTTTGGGGGGGGAGGGGCTTGTAAACGAAAGCATATTTTGATTTAGGAAAATAATTGATGAAATAATGTGTTTATGAATTAGTTCATCTTTGACTAACAATATCTCTATATACGTATTCTGTCTTTGACAAAAATGTCTTTGGTCCCTTTAGTTTATATATGTACGGTACTTCTAGTCCATTTCCTCTCCTGTTTTCTCGGGCGCCAGTCACAACAAAACTGCAATGCCGCGAAATTTCTCTGGGCACATGGCCAACAACAGCTTCATTTTTTCAAAACCTTAGCAGCGTAAAATAAGTAGCCTGAGTTCCAGTCCCTAACTACGACAAGTTACTTGTCGTAGTTAGGGACTGGAACTCAGGCTAAAATTAAGCCCATGAACTTGTAAACGGAAGAGTTTTTGAAATTATGAAAATGACAAATGTCCAAAATTCAGTTATAAGCCCATGGGCTTGTTTGGGGGAGAATAGACAGAACAGACAGAAAATGCAAGCTCTCATTTCAGGGAAAAAGCTATCAAACTCGATATTATTTCAATACGTTATGACCATGGAAAGGAAACCTTCACTGACAGTTTTAGGGGAGTCATGTTATTCCTCAAAGGGAGTCATTGCACAATGATGACTACAGGAAGTAAAAGCTGTAGAGAAATTGAAACCTTTAAGGGAGTCATTTTATTTTTGATGGGAGTCATTTAAATTTCGACGAAAATGACTCCCTTGAAGCATAGATATCGTATATCTATGCTTGAAGGTAGTCAAAATGACTCTCTTAAACAATCATCGATTTTATTTACAAATTAAATGACTTCCTAAAGGAATCATAAGAATGTACTAATCTGGTAAGATACGTGTCATGTGGTAAAATACGTGTCAGAAATTCCTACAGTTGCAATTAATTTCATTGTCCGTATATTTTTTCTTTCACGGTTGTCTCCCGATTTGTTAATGTAGAAGATGTAAGTAAAAATTGATTTCCATTAGATGGAAAATTTCGCACGTATGTCAAAAAAAGACATTCCATTGGTGACGCGATGTCATGACAATTTATACCAATGAAATGTCATCTTTTGGCATACGCGCAAAATTTTCCACTTAATGGAAAGCCAAAAATAAACATTCCATTGGTAGAAATTGACGTCACACAATTGGAATGTCTTATCTTGTCTTTCGCAGCGATGTTTTGCCTAGTGGAAATCAACGTTTATGTAAAGTACTGAAAGCACAACCTCGTTCCCAGAGCCATTTATCTCTTTTTATCAAAATAAGATAATAGCCCATGAGGACAAGATTGCTGAAAACATAGAATTACGTTAGGAATCGATTAAGGATGACAGTGACGAGGAAATAATAATAATAATAAATGATTATAAAGTTGCCAAAAATCAATAATCGTTTGTTTCGCTTTTAGTGAAGATGGAATGATGATGTAATCGTTTGTTTCGTTTTTAGTAAAGATGGAATGATGATGTAATTGTTTGTTTCGCTATGAGAGAAGATGGAATGATGGTGTAATCGTTTGTTTCACCATGAGTAAAGATGGAATGATGGTGTAATCGTTTGTTTCACCATGAGGGAAGATGGAATGATGATGTAATTGTTTGTTTCGCCATGAGTAAAGATGGAATGATGATGTAATCGTTTGTTTCGCTATGAGAGAAGATGGAATGGTGATGTAATCGTTTGTTTCGCTATTAGTAAAGATGGAATGGTGATGTAAGTGTTTGTTTCGCAACGAGTGAAGATGGAATGACGCCAAAAGTAATACGTCTGAAATATGTATGGATAACTATACGATTTTGAGTTGATTTTGTTAAAGAATAAATAATAGGGAGTATTTGTAAGGTCATCAAAATGGAATTGTTAACTTTCACTTTTTTAAAATTCGCGTCTGGATAAGCGCCTACCCTAAATGCTTTTTTTAATTTTTTTAAAATATAATTCCAGCTTTAAACCTGATAATCTTAGCATTACTTAAAATTCTCCTTAGACTTGTACTAGTAAGTTCTATTTTTTTCCCTAGCGACTACATTCTCCTAAAGTCTGAATTAAGCTTAAATTTACAATTTACAAACAAAAAGAGCAAGTTCTACTTTTCGTAGATGTTGGATAAAGGGTAAATGAATGATTTGTTCATATTCTCAAGAACGAACGAATAAGCGCTTATAATCTAGAAAAAGCAAAAGAGACACACTTAAAAGTCATCGTTCAAGACCACGCTCACTCGTGTGATTTTAAAATTCATATCAGGATTAAATATTTACAATCGTTTCTACTAATCCTAAATATAAAATTTCTGCCTCTTCTTTATTAGCTGGCCATGACAAACTTTTCATAATAATGCGAGCCAACTCTAAATATTCATTAGAGCAACAGAACCGTTTTGGGGCGATTGCATAATTAGACTTGCTAATTAGACCTGCTAACTGTAATTCCGTCAAATCAATATTCCACTTTTCGATCAATACCATCAAAGTTTTCAGGTAAAAGGTACATTAAATTTGGACGTCCATGTGGTCCTTCAGCTCCTTTTGATGGTTTTATATGGTGATGATTCCAATAACGTACGACATCATCCAACTCAGTCTGAATAATCCCATAAAAGCAGAACTTCAAATGACACATGAACATTATTACTATCATCGTATAAACCTTGATCTCGAAGGTCTTTGAAATAATCCACCCAATATTGAAGGGAATCGCTCTAAAAATGACCACCACGCTTCTATACGTTGATTAGAAACAGACTTACCATATTGGAAACTTTTTTCCCCAGTAAACGAGTCAGAATGTCTGCGACGGAGAAATGTTTGGATAGCGGAAACAAGACCATTTTCAGTTCCACGATCTTCCCTCACTCTTCTTGGAGATGCCCTAATGTCTTGGAAATCGGTTGTGAAATAGGAAGCAACCACACCGGGGTGTTTATTTGTACTGACAACTAGCAGCCACAATATTTTTCTGCTGTAACCATCTATTCCACCGAGGATTCCGAAACCAAAAGACTCGATGTTGTCGTTTCCGTCAATAGGCCAAACTTCATTGGTTCCAGCGTTGACATATTTTCGTCGTTTTAATCTTTTTTTACGTCTTTGTTTAGTCCCTTCCGGATCAATTTTTTTAAGTGCTAAACGAATTGTTTCGAAGCTATATTGTATTCCTTTTTCTAACAACCTCTGTTTGACACTTCTGTACCCTCGACTGTTACTATATTCCATTAAAACATTTCCCACATCACGTAGGACATCTGCTGAAGGTTGATTCAAATTTTTCCTACGAAGGCAAAAACGTTTCAGGCATCTTTGTAATGACATAATGCTGATCTTATCATGGTGTTGCTTTTCTAAGAGAGCAGTTATCGACTTGTAATCATAGCCATGATTAGAATACATTTTGATCAAATTATCTATCTGCCAAATTGGAACAGACATCCTGATAAGAGATTAAAAATACATAAACAACTGCATATAAATAAGAAAATAGTCATCATTAATTCAGATAAAATGTATACCAATACGCAACTTTTAAATATCCTTGGGTATAAGAACCCACAAAATTTCTGCAAAATGGTTTAAGCAACACCCTCAGGCTGGAGTGGTGGCAAAAAATCGTTTTCTCGATTTAAACTTTTGAAGTAAAGTTTATAACAAGTAAATACAAAGAAGTCAATACAAAGTACATGCTTTTAATTTACATAAAAGGAAGTCTTCAAAAGCAATATCAATTTCAGTATTGATTATCTTCTCGCTGCAGAGAAAATCAATCATATCAATGTCTAAAGTATGAAGCCACATGTAAGCAACAGTTGAAATCAGGCAAATTCTAAGCAACGCCGAGGCTGAGTTGAAAAATAGCGTTGCTTATATAGCTTATATTCGGAACTTTACGGTATAGGGTATATCCAGAGGGCAGGCGACTTCGTATGAAGGTTTACAAGAAGTCGTTTTGATGTTGTGACTTTAAAATACATTGTGCCAGTAAGGTAGAGCAAAGATATTGCAAAATATTGATGCTTCCTGTAGCACGTCATACTGTAGCACGTCATACTGTAGCACGTCATACTGTAGCACGTCATACTGTAGCACGTCATACTGTAGCACGTCAAACCGTAGCACGTTATACGTTGAAAACGTTGTTCTAGCATTTTTACTGCGGATTTTGAACAAGTTTTTGCAAGCAATAGTTGACATTAAAATTATGTATCACAATAAAACATTTAACGATTAATAGATATTTGGAACGACATTTGGTGTTAAAATAATACAAAAGAAGGAAGGCTAAACACGCCCTTTTAATCGCAAGTTACTTGTTTATGAGTCTAGTTTTGTAACACTTGATGATTCACATACTTCTGATCGTACTTAAGAATGATCGAAGAAAATTGTGGTATTTATAGCGTAGGGTAATTACAATAAAGCGTTGCAGAGTAGCTACGCTATACATACGCTGTACCACATGCGCTTTTTTTCAGAGTAAAAAATACGTTGTCTTGACGTTCTGACGTCAAGACGATTAATAGATATTTGAAAACTTGTCAGAAGACCATTGAGTATCAAGGCGGTTCCCTACTAGGAAAATTCGCACGAATTCAAAATGGAGCCATTAGAATGGTTGAAAGTAACGTCACTTGTCAGGTGATGTCACTGTCAACAAATGTAGTGACTTCTTTACGCTTTTAAATTAATTCAATTTTTTGACTTTTTATCAAGAATATTTTTTATTTATACCTTTGTAGCCGTTAATATCTCAGCTTTTATTGTCATTATTTTTGATTTTTGACGTTTAACAGGAGAAGGTCAAAGAGGCCGTTTTTTTCAAGGTAGGAGTTTTTGATCAGCGTGTCTTATCCAAGAATTCTAGTCAAGGAGGTAAGTATATTAAATTATGCTATATTTATCCGTATATTTTTCCGATAAGTAATTACCAAAAACACACAAAGCATACCTACTTAGGAATGTACTAATCTGGTAAGATACGTGCCATGTGGTAAGATACGTGTCAGGAATTCCTTTTTATTTCATTGCCATTAATTTCATTGTCCGTATATGTTATTCTTTCACGGTTGTCTCCCGATTTGTTAATGTAGGGGATGCAAGTAAAGATTGGTTTCTATTAGGCGGGAAATTCTGCGCGTATGTCAAAAGAAGACATTCCATTGGTGATGTGATGTCATGTCAATTTATACCAATGAAATGTCATCTTTTTAACATACGCGCGGAATTTTCCACTTAATGGAAAGCCAAAAATAAATATTACATCAACATTAAAAAACGTTTATGTAAAGTACTGAAAGCACAACCTCGTTCCCAGAGCCATTTATCTCTTTTTATCAAAATAAGATAAAAGGCCCATGAGGACAAGATTGCTAAAAACATAGAATTACGTTAGGAATCGATTAAGGATGCCAGTGACGAGGAAACAATAATAATAAAAAATTATTATAAAATAGTCAAGAATCAATAAGCGTTTGTTTCGCAATTAGTGAAGATAGAATGATGATGTAATCGTTTGTTTCGCCACGAGTAAAGAGTCATAATGGCTGCTCAACACGTTTTTTTTTTAGTGCAGTTAAATTACGGACCAGACGGCGCGATGAAATATGACTCGCTCGCGCTGAAATATTGATACGGCGAGGGAAAAATATTACGGATCAGATATAGGGCCTTAACGTCGACGAGTAGAGTGGTGATGTAATGTCTACTTTAATTTGACAATGCGCATAGATATAAATATCAATAGACAATCACAAATTTAAACAATAGATTTTTGATTAAGTTGTGTTGCAATTGGAAATGGCTTTTTAATTGGAGTAACATAGATGGCAAAAACCAGTTCAAAGTCCGCAGTAAAGACGCAATAAACAATGTTGAACCATTGTTTTAGCGTATTTACTTCGGACTTTGAACAAGTTTTTGCCCGCTGTGATTGATTAATTCTTCGTTCATAAATATATTTCGTCTCCCATCACTAACGAATGTCATCTCAAATATGCACGATATTTTATAATTCTTTTTGTTTTTTTCGAAATGAGCCTTGATATTCTTAAAGATTTTGAATGGCGGAATTAATGATTTCCTTTTTAAGCAATCAGAAAAACAAGAAAGAACTCTTATAAATATATACCCCCTTGAACTGTTTTTAAATATTTAAGGTGCTTCACCTTTGGTTTTGCTTCACGTTTGGCTCCCGACAGCTACACTCTTTTCACTTGAGCCTGAGCATGATTCTTAGACAATTCTTATTCTTCGGCCATTTTCAGCCTAGGGATTCTTATAAAAAGAATTCTCATAAAAAAAAAATGAGTGTAACCTCGTACGTGACGTTAAGTTTTACCAATGGAATGTTTTATTTTGGATTTTGCAGCAAACTTTTTGCCTAGTCGTTATCAGAATGTCATTGTTAAATCATCAACGAAAAAAGGATGTAAATGAAATAGCTTACCTACAAATAATTGTCATGAACTACTAAACACGGTTTCATTTACAATTTGCGCGAACGAATTCGCCTAATGAAGATACGCCTGCGGCACGGGCAATTTTTAAACATAAAAAAGAGGGGTTTTTTTTAGGATGAAATAATGTCACGTGCCCATTGGGTACTACGACAACGTACTTTTTAATGAGTTCGGATTTTTTGCTTTACATTTAATTTGATGACAACATAGTGTGGCGGTTAAGGGACCATCTCCAAAATTTGTTCTCATGAGGAAGAATGTTAAGTTAACGATCTTGCAATGGATTGGTACCGAATAAACCAATCAAAATTGTAAGCTCGTTGACTTAACATTCTTCTTCGTAGATTATTTTTCTCAGATTTATTGACTTCTTTGAAGCTGCTAAAATATCTGCTTTCTGAAACGGATTTTAAAGATGACTCCTAACTTGTCGTAGTTAGGGACTGGAACTCAGGCTAGGGATAATAAACCAACTTGATCTGGGAAAGGAATTGCGCCCTCTCCTTCTCTTGTGGTAGAAGCTTATGAGTGAGCCTTCAGATCGCCTCCGACTGCGGTCGACCAACTTACTTACTATTTGTGGCCTTATTTGAGTGATAACGTGTTTGATTGAGTTGTTTGAGTTGATGACTAAGAGTGTTTTCATTATCTTTTGGATAATTTTGTGGTATCATCAATATAATCACTACCCCGATATTAACGTGGTCGTTGCATTATTACCATAGCAACACGTTCGATGTCATAATGGTATTCATATGCGAAAGTAAAGCGTTTTTATTACCACATTTATACTTAGCAGCAAAAAACCTGTTCAAAGTCCGTAGTAAAATTGTTAAAAAAATGTTGAGGATGTTTTGTGTCCACTGGGATATTACCTGTTCGAGTAAGAAATTTCAAATGTGATTTATTCAAAAAGGGGAGGGGGTGTTATTATTATACAGTGTGAAAGACTACTGAGTATGGAACCGCACATTTCTGCTATATATGGTAATACACAGTCAGTATGCAAAGCTGTACAGGTTCGTCCTCAGTAGTCTTTCACACTATGTTATTTTTAATAATTTGTACTACCGTAAAGCATCGAATAAGCTCCCCCTCAAATAAGTGCCCCCCTCCCTTTTTGGAAATTAAATAAGCGTCTGGGAACTTATTCGAATTCGACCATTTTAAACATATTTTTTAGTAAAAACGAAAATCCATGTATAGTTCCTTGGTGTTAGATGAGAATTCAGCAGACGATGAAGATGTAGATATTGATTAAGAAAAAAAAAAACGAGTATTTCATTGTGGTGTTTATTCTATTTTCCCGAAAAAATTTAAATGCCTTAAGTTTTGTCAATTGAATAAGCGCCCCCTCCAAATAAACGCCCCCTCAAATAAGCCTCCCCTTTGAGGCTTGAAAATTAAATAAGCGCCCGGCCGTTGAATCAATGCATTACGGCATAATTCACAAAACATAAAAAGTTATTGCATTGCAACAAGTTTCTACTTAAAAATCACGAGTGGGAAAAATAAAAAAAAATATGGTATTGTGTGGGTGCACCACAAATAAGGTATTGTGTGGGTACACCACAAATAAGGTATTGTGTGGATGCACCAGAAATAAGAAAACACACATTTTCATGCTTTCGAGACCTGCAACTCAAATGTTCTTTCATTAGAAATATAACTCGTACTTGGTAACTCGAAAGTTTTAGATCGTTTTCCGTATAGGTGACTGTTAACCGAATTCCCACTAGGATTTCGTTCGCGCGAATTCTAAATGAAGCTATTACATTGGTTGAAAGTATTCTAAATTAAGCCACAATTGCCGTTTCAACTGATTTAATGCCTTCATTTGGAATTCAAACGAATCCGCCTAGTAAGGTCCTGTTTATCACTAAAATATACAAAGTGCTAATTAAGAGAACAATTAGCAATTTAATTACGATGTTGTAATATCGATATCACTTAAGTATTATTGATTAACACAAATATTTTGAGACAGGAAATTAACGAGAATATTAAATGTTTGGCATTTAATTGTTTCATTTCATGTAAAATCTACTTGCGATTCAATCCCTGCTGTTGCAAGACGCCGGATCATCAACGTCGAAATAATAACGTCGTTTTGACGTTGTTTCAACGTTGATCCGACGTCGTGTACGTTGTAAGTTTGTAATAAAATATTAACGGATATTTGTAAAGGAAAACGTCAGCCGGCAAAAACCTGTTCAAAGTCAGCAAAAATATTGTTAGAACAACAATCATATTTACTGACTTTGAACAGGTTTCTGTCGGAGCACAAAAGTCAAGGAATAGGAAAGATAACCAACGACAGAACCAGGAAATAAGTAAGGAAATTTCAAAGCTCGTCCTCAGCCCTTTTTGACTTTTTTTTAAATTTTTCTGAGAAAGGGGCTGGGGACGTGCTTGGCAAATTTCATATTGATGGATTATCATTAAGGCTCTCTAACCCCATAGATATATCTATGTTAATCCTTAACGGGCGGTAGGCTGAACACAAGAGAGCTTTAACGGGCAGTAGGTTGAACACAAGAGAGATTTAACGGGCGGTAGGTAGAACACAAGAGAACTTCGGGAAACGAGGTTGATAAAAATGGATTGATTTTATATACTTGGAATATGCACAAAACATAAATAATTAAATTATTAATACGTATTGATGACGTCGATGACGTCGATGACGTCGATGACGACGTGTGTGAGATAAGATGTGACGTGATCATCGTAATACACACTCGGCACATCAAACTCAATTGAGGAGTCTTAAAAGTCTACTCGGATAAATCTCTGAGATAAATCTCAAGGGACATCTAGTGGTCATTTTCCGTATTTACGTTTTACTAGTGGTTTGTATTGCTTGTTGAAATTCTTAAAATGTCTCATAATTTATGCGATCGGTTGTAGAATACTTAACCATGATCTTTGTTACTTTTCATTCGTTTACCAAACCCGTTCCCAGCGTTTTGTCAAAAGATAAAAATGAATGGGTAAAGCAAAGAATCCTAGTCTACGATCGAAATAGTAATAAATTTCTTTATAAGCATTTTAGTGTAAATCTTAGACTGATTGGCCATTAACCCTATTTGGTCTAGGTTTAGGGAGCAAACATGCCTCCTCCCTCATTCGAACTTTTTTAATAACTCAAAAGCTATAACTCGCAACTTGCAACTTTTATTATCTAGCTTTTATTTATTTTTTTGGGAGCAGGTAAAAAGACCCGAAAGGTGGAAATCCATCTTTACGTTGCAGTTTTATAATTAGGAAAATGATTCATGGTTTTGTTTACATCTAGAACAATGATCATTATTAATTCAAATATTATAATCACCGAAAACAATTACTTTGTTTGGGCTTTTTGTTTTTTGAAATAATTTGAATTTTGAGAAGAATATCGAATGTTTGTATCAGTTGCAAGTTCGTTATATTATCAGGTGACGTCACTTTCAACCAATGTAATGGCTTCATTTTGAATTAGAGCGAGATGAATTTGCCTAGTGGACATCCGCCTTTAATTTCTCCGGTGTAGCAAAATGTCGTAATTACGAGACGCGGTCTGATCAACGTCAAAATGTTGTTGTAATTACAAGACGAGTTCTGATCAACGTCAAAATCTTGTCGTAGTTATGACTTCCAGATGCCAATATGAAATCTTCTTGTCATCGGTTCACTGCAGACATCTACGTTAAAAATAAGTCGTTTTCAAAAAGTATTCTCGTCAATTTTAGAAAGACGTCTTTCGGCGTAAGTAAGACGTTAGACGTCCAATGGGTCGTTAAAGTGGTTCAAAGTCTCGATAATAAAGACGCTAGAACAACGTTTTCAGCGTTATTCTAGTGTCTTTAGTGCGGACTTTGAACAAGTTTTTGTCGATTGGGATATTAGTTGATTATCTTTGTACTTCCTGTTGCTTTTTAGTTATATTTAGTATTGGTAACAAATTACACTTACGTACGTCCTGTAATGAAACGAGAATTTGTTTAAACGTTTAATTTGATGCAAGCTTTTCCGTTCGTTTATTACAAACAATTAATACTCAATAGCTCGATAATCATTTTTTTAATCGATTGTTTAATCGATTCATTCATTTCTTTGATGAGAGTTTACAGGAAAATTAAAAAGAAATTTTGCATTACGATGCATTGAGTAATTACACCTCCTCCACGGTGTGGAAATAATACTTTCATATAATTCTTCGCATAAAAATTGTTCAGGGAAAAATGGGATGGCGTCGCCATTCGGCAATCCATGTCATCAGGTGACGTCGCTTGCAACCAATGTAACGTCTTCATTTAGAATTCAAGTGAACGAACTCGCCAAGTGGAGATCCGTCTTTACAGTAGAATGTATGAGATAAGAAAAAATAGTAACAGAAACATTAAGAGTAACAGCCAAAACAACGACGACGACGATAACAACACATACAGTTCTTGTTCCTGAAATGTAGCTAGAATAGCAATGAATTTATTGTCTTCTGGTATCTTGTTAGTCCACATTTCATGGATAAACGTCACCAAAATGTTCTTGTTTCGCCATCGTGTGGTTATTTATACATGTACACAGGGAGGAGTTATGAAAGGAGGAGAGTGTTATTACCTGATCTCTATATATACTCTAATAACAATAAATCATAGTTGATTGGGTCAATTAAAAAACTTTAAAATTAAACGAAATTGTTAGCCGAAATAAAAAATAAAGCTTTTTATTGTTTACGTTTTGCGAAAGGATGAGGATGGCAAAAACGTTAACTGATTTTTCAATAGCTGCAATATTAGAATGGAACGTAAGTGAAGAAGAAATGCAACATGAAACAGGTCAGTACAGAGCACCCAGTTAGCAAGAGGTTGATCTAGCGTCTTTATTGCAGACTATGAACCCACTGGGTAGGCACCTTATGGTCAAACTGCTTCGAAATAATGCCAAGTAAATATTGAAGACGTTATATTCTTATCGTGTAGCCATGGTGAACCTGTTTTTATAGACGTGTGACGTCAAATAGGTGTCGCTTTGACGTCTAGATGTTAACACGGGAATAAATAAATGATGGTTGAGTTTCAGTCCCAACCAATACGAGTAAGCAGTAAGTAGTAGGCTATTCATAGTGGTTGGGACTGGAGCTCAGGCTAGACAAAAGAGAACATTTCAAATTTTTGCGAGTAGGTGAATTTTTGTGTTATTATTCTGAGTTATAAGATATGAATAAGGTTATTTTCGTTTGAGCAAAGCGAATTAGAAAATAATCAAGTTCTTAATATTGTTCTAGGGCCTTTACGGCTAGCAAGTTTCCGCACTGAGAAATATACGTCTTTCCTAAAGGCACGCAACGTCGGATCAACGTTGAAGCAACGTCAAAACCACCGCATGACGTCATTTTGACGTCGCATTAAAGTTAACCCGACTTCGTATGCCTGCCGTTTCGTGTCTTCTGAGATTGGACAGTTTTTACAATTCTTACTTTTGTTTGATTCTTCGTAATAGGACCAGCAGAAGAATCGAAAGAGATGCAGAATGAAGATGACGGAGATAGAAAGAAAAAAACAAGAACCGTGTTCACACGTCAACAAATACAACGCTTAGAATCAGCGTTTGATCGTAAGAAGTATTTTACAAATGCAGAAAGACAAAAATTAGCCACCGATTTATTGTTATCTGAAACACAAGTAAGTTTTTATTATATAACAACATTCCCACTCCCTTTATTTTCCTCAATGTTTGATAAGGAAAAAGGACTAGAGATGAGGTTGTCCATAACGAACAAAAGAAGGTTTTCCTAATAGTTTTTGACTGACAACCCTGGGTTGCTCAATAAAACATCATCCATTATATGTACGTGTATATGTCAATTTCTTGTCACTCTTAGGTAAAAATTTGGTTACAAAATCGTCGTAACAAATGGAAAAAACAAATTAACAACCATGACACTGCAAAACATTTACAAACATATCATAGCCTGATACCACCAGATATAGCATCAAATATGCAGACTAAAAGTAGACATTATTCTTTGATATCAAGAGACGAGTATCCATATTATACGTCATCAACAAAACATTTACTATAGTTGGAGTATAGGTCGAGTAATAGCGAGTAATGATCGAGTAATGATCGAGTAATGCTTGAAACATATTATTTCCCAGATGCGTCATGTTTTGGAGATGCTTGAGTGGAGAAGATTCAATACAGTATGTGCGTGATGTGATGTGACCTGCGATTTGATGTGACGTAAAACCAAAATTTTAGCAAGTATCAAGTTGATTACCAGACCTTTAACATAACCTTTTATATACTGAAGCTATAATCAACATTCACAGGACGTCAACATCAATATGGACATACGACGTCTTTTCAACGTCGATTAATCCCAGAAACCTGTTAGAATTATCTCACGTTATATTTTAAACACTTATCCAAGTATATAGACACATTAAAGTACACTGACGCCTAATCAGTAATATCGCTTTAACGGTTATGCGTCGCTTTGACGTGTATTTTGAACATTGATTAGGTTTCTATCGACAAGGTTGCTTATAGTGACATTTAGATAAACGTTTATACGAAATATATAGAAATTTAATTGGATTATATCCAGCCGGCACCCAACGTCATATCAACGTCGATAAGGTGTCGTTTTGCCGTCACGATGTCTTTTTGATGTTCATATAACGTCGCGCACTTACAAAGAATCTCTTGTTTTGCTTCAAATAAGTTTTATGTGTGGACGCACTAACAAATCATCAATGGCGTGAAAATTTATGATCGTTTTAAACCATGTATGTTAAATAGGGCGTTCAATAGGGCGTTCAATGTAAATCTAATTTTAATTTAGAACTCTATCGGATGTGGTCAGGGATATCTCCGTTCGTAAGAGTTGATTTACACGAGGAAAATAATTCGCTGGGAATCCCGACAAAAAATCATTTAAACGATAATATAACCGGTAACATAACGAGCAAATCATTATGAACATCAAGCACGTAATATTTAAAAAAACGTTGAACAGTCATCGTTTTGATGTTAATTGACTTGACGTATCTGCAGAAATTGAAAAGGACGCCTTTAACCTGACCTTCGTTTTGTTCGGTTGATGTACACTCGTTATGTGCCTAGTTTTCGATTTCACAAAAAATAACCCATTCAGCTTCGTCGAATTATTCGCTTATTTATTTGAATATCAGTGCACATGCTATGTAAGGCTCTTCCGATACTGGGAATCGGACGAGTGTTGATAGGCCGGGATATTCCCTGCAGGCACGTGTCGGATCCAAGTCAAAACAACTGCGACATCATTTCGATGTAGTGCACTCATTGGATGTGGTCTTTTAGGTCACGTGACATGTGACGTCACTTTAAACCAATGTAATGACTTCATTTAAAATTCGCACGGACAAATTGGCCTAGTAAAGGTCCTTTAGAATGAGCGGAATGAAACAGAAGTTCTTTTATTAAATATTTTTTCTTCGAAAGGAAACTAAATGAAGCAATTCGGTGGAAGTAAAAATATAAATGATCGATTAATTTATATTGAATCGTTTGTTTTCAAACTCATTTAAATAATGAGGGGTGGTTGCGCAATGGTAAAAGACATTAATTGTTAGTTGATGGGTTTGACTACAACCTCGTTTTCGTAATGAGAATTGCGCAATCAATTATATTTAGAATAATCCAAACTTTAATGGTTAAACCGATACACTCGTTATTTTTTTTTTAGAAGGAAGTAGTAGCTACTGGAACACAATGACAATTAAGAAATCTTCCAATACTGAATTCATATTGACACCATAGTGAACCATATGTTATTGATGGGAATCTGCACAATAAAAGCTATCCCTCACAAAAGGTCTACTGAACAACTGCAGTGTTGATGTGAGGCCAACAATAATATAGGCTAAGGTTATACCTTAAGTGTATTAATTTTCGCGCGGACTTAATTTCGCGGACGCCGAATTTTGGATTTTTCGCGGAGATTTAAT
>JAULBZ010003116.1:0-17148 GCA_032360805.1 Neoturris breviconis
ACAGAAGAGAGATAGGTCGATAGTTATTAAGCTCCAGTTTGGATCCCTTTTTATGAATAGGGATAACCTTGGCAGTTTTTAAACTGGATGGAAAAATACCAGAAGAAAATGAAAGATTAATGAGCAAAGACAAAGGACCAGATAATTCATATTTTATGGAAGATAGTATGTTAGCAGGAATACTAAAAGGACCAGAGGCTTTATTAAGACTGAGAGAAGATATACAATCAAGAACTTCAATATTATCAGTTGGAGAAAGAAATATAGAATTTAAAACAGGAAAGAAAAATGTTTACTAGCAGAAGGAATATCCTTTCTTATATTGTCAGCAATGGACGCAAAATACTTATTGAATGAGCTGGAGATGATTAGAGGGTCAGTAGCAAGGGAATCATCAATGTTCATACAAGTCGGAGAGGATGAATCAGTTGAACGAAGAGATATAATAGATTTAACACCTTTCCAAATGTTGCCAATATTTCTCTGATTATCACTAAAATATTTGAGGAAAAAATTACTTTTGCTCAATCTACACAGGGAGACAATTTTGTTGCGATATTTTTTTAAACTCTCTTGGAAGAGAGATTTTAAAAATGGATCTTTTTCTTTCAAAAAAAAGGTAAGAATGCCTTTAGTAATTCAAGGATTGGATCTCACCCTCTTTTTCTTATTGCATGTCTTTTTTAATGGAGCATATAGGTTGGCTGGGTGATAGTGCTTTTTAATACTAGTCACTATACAGCTATTATCTACTTATCACTAATTTTAAAACAATGTGTGTCTGCAGCTATATGTCAAATGTCTGTCAATTTGTCCTACTTGAGGATTAGAAACTTTCGCGAGCAGATCAAAGTTTTGCAAGGCCAAAAAATCGCAAAATATTTGCATTTCGCGAGCAAACTTCTTTTGCGATTGGGAAATCAATTTTTTTCGCAAGCATAAACTACGTTATGCTTTGCCTACCCACAACAGCTGGTTAAATAATTGAAATACGCTGATCCGGATGAAGAAGAGATTCTTGAATGTTTCGTGTAACAGAGATCGAGAATGATTTGCCAAGTGCAAATTCCAGTAACGCTAACGTATTTACGGCAAATAGAAAGAGTCCCGGACTAAAAATGCAAAAAAAACAAAAGCAACTGGATATTAGGGCCATGTTGAGGAAATAGTGAAATGTAATACTTTATCTGTAAAAAAGAAACAAAAATTGAGAATGCGTGAATGGCTTGATTTCGTATTTGTTCGTAGAAAAAACTTTCGCAAATGGCTATTTGGATATATTTTTTACGCACATAACCTGCATAACCTTTGCGATTTAGTCTATTTGAAGTTTTTCGTGGAAATAACTTTCGCGGAAATCGCGATAGTTTCTGATCCTAGAGTATTTTACTGACCTAACCCTTACTGCTCTGTAAATAAGAGTAAACCTCAACAGTATTGGTTTTAATAATTTACAAAGAAACGTCGATATGTATTGTTTGAAAAATAAATTTTAATACACATGTGCAGATTAATTTGTGGTTTTAGGAAAGAATTTGTTTCATAAAGAAACATCGATGTCCCTCTTTGAAAAATAATTAAAATTAATAATATGCACAAACTCTAAGTACTGTATATACATCTAAATTGGGCTTTTGTGTTTCACAAGGAAACATTAATATTCCCATTTGAAAAATATGAAGATATTTTCACATGCATACACAGTGTTAAATATTTTGACTAGTGCAGAGTCTGGTGCATGCTCGTTAGTCGGACTGGTTGGTGAACCAAAGTTGTATTGTAACGCTTTTGTTTTGTATATAGTCTCCTTAGTTGTTGATTCGAAACCATTATGCATTTCTCCTACTTACCCAAGTTTACTAATTTAATAATTTAAAACTTTGAATCAGCATAGTCATGTTCTTCACATGAACTTACTTTAAGCGCATGAGTCTTCCATTCGAAATTTTGATTTTCACACTCAATGTTGTATCAATGGGCTAAATAGAAACATCAACATCCTCTTTTGAAAAATGTATATTATTAGAATTTGACCCTATTAAACTTGGGCTTTTTTGGCCTGTGTATGCCCGCTGCCTTTTATTCCCAAACCACTAATGCTTGTAACGTGAAACTTGATACACTTATAGAACAATTCAATACAAACACTTTGACACTGAAAAATGACTTATTGACCTCACTGGTATCTGTTATGACATCATCAGCAACAGTAGATTTGTGATCTGTAAAATGTACTATCTGGTCTGTAAAATGTGAAATTAGTTCTACAATTTTCAAAACTTTCATACAATTCATTTATTTTTTCTATAAATAGTATTTACCTGTTGAAAATATAACCTAGCAACAACAGGGACTGTTATAACAAACTTTTATATTTTCAAAAAAAAAAATTGCCTGTTCAGAATTAAGTTACCCGTGGAAAAATAACGTAAATATTCAAATATATATTTCACAATTCTAATCCTTAATAAAAAATAGGCAAAGTTGTAAAATTTCAATACCATACCACTAATACAAAAGAAGTTATCGCAAAACGAAAATTGTGCAGGTTGTGCCCTTGGGCAGCAAAAAGGATATGAACAGTCAATACAAATAATCAAAAATAGTTTGGTATCTAAAAATTAAGAAAAAATTACACTTAATCTTGCGCAGATCTTGTTTGTAGAATATTAGGGTATCGGGTCTCAGTTACAAATAGTATGGTCTTGGGTCTTCGTTTTCACTTTGAAACCCGGGTCTTGGGTCTCGACCCCCGGGTCTCACTTTTCCGACAACCCGTTACAACGTTAATGTACCGTACTAAATCTTTCAATGTCATATTTATCCAGAAAGGCGGGATTTTTCAAGCCGATTCAGCTTCTTATTATATGATCATATGATCTTATTTCAATTGTTTGCATAATAAACATACATAATATAACAGATGAGATTTTATTACAAAAAATGATTATCATTTGCTGAATAATTATTTGCTATAAAGACGAACAGTGCAGAAAATTAAACTGAAAAGTAGAAAACAAACCGTTTTTAATTTTTTTTTTAATATATATATATGGGCTAACACAGCAATAAACCTTTTTACATATAGCTAATACACATCATATATGCGGTCATTCGTCTGTGTTTATTCTGAACAGGCAATATGTTAAGATAGCATTTATATAGCATATGTACTGAACAAATCTGACAGAGGAAGTATATAAGAGGAAGTCTACAGGAGAACTCTAAGCTTCACATGAAAAGTTGTAGAGTACATGTTTTTGTTTTTATAAGAAATCGGTTTATAAGAAACCTAGTACTAGAATCTTCAAAAATTTAGAAATATTTTCTACTACAAATTATTCCTCCTTTATGGGATAAGAAACTTTGTGGATTGGCATGTTGGTGTTGTTTCGTGGTACAACAAGAAGCTAGACGAATATCGAATTCTATTAGACGATAATTCTGAGGATTACCTTAAACTTGACGATTTTAATGGAATTGAACTTTTGTTAGATAAGCGATTGTTTTAGCAAGCTACAAGATGCAATTAAAAACATACTTACTCGTTATTATTGTCCGTTTTGGTCTCTGTACTTTAATGATATTTGAAAAGAAACTCTATAAGAAACTTTTAGAACTAAAAACCTTCAATTTTGACGTTATAATTAAGAAGTTTTTGCTACTAAGTTCTTCGCTAGGTTTCTCATAAAAAATAATAATCGAGACTAACAATCGTTGCGTAAAAACTCCGCAGCGTGATAAAAAAGCGAGCAAATTCACTTGATGGTTCAAGCATTTTTAGGTAATTTTATTTAATATTTAAGTTGGGAAATCGACACAATTTTAAAAAATGACAAAAACAAGCACCTACTCGAACATAAATTACGCGCACACCCAGCAATAAAGCCGCCTTTTTATAGGGCGGCAATTACTAGTGTTATATATAACATTTTCATTGTCGTCGTTTAATGACGTCGCATGTCGGTAAATTACACTGTCATTTTTATACTCACTTTTTGAAACTTTGAATCTATATAAACTTGACTTTCAACATATATATTCTACCCGTTGAATTTAAACTAAAATGGTATTAAAGGAACCATCGTTGCTGATGCGTGTACTAATTCTGTGTTAAATAAATACACATAAAACATTAAATAAATAAACGTGGTGCAACATCTGTGTTAAATAAATACACATAAAACATTAAATAAATAAACGTGGTGAAACAAGTGATATCAAATTGATGTTTTTTAATCCTTTATTATATATCTATATATTTTGTATAGATATATATTTAAGATAGATATATGTTAACTTCTAAAATCAATAAGGAAAGAAGACAAAAAAAATATGTACGGAGATACGAGGTTATGTTAGGGGAAACATTTGTTCGTGAACAACTTTTGTATGTTTTTTACAGTTTTCTTTAACTCTAACATTTCGGGCTTTTTTAGGGGGTCTAATAACCCGAGGAGCACAATGCACTAGACACCGATAACTTTCGAATTACTCAAAGTATTATAAAAAAAATCCCTGAAATTTCTAGTCCGAGTGCCAAAAGTATGTCTGAGTTCGTTTGAAATTATTTTTTAGGAAAACTTTTTGATCACCAGTTTTCTATTACAACAACACGAAAAGCCACCAAATTCAGGCCTAATAGCATCAGCGAGTCAAAAGTTATACAGACCTTTCTGGGATTGTGCTACAAAGTACACTCCGGATATATAAAATGTCGCAAAACTTATCATATAAGTCTGTACTTTTTTGTGGTAGCTTCTGTGGAAGACGGGTGTATTTCCTAAAGAAGAAAAGGTTTTCTTGGTTTCATCATATAAATAGTTTATATAATTATTTATTACATAGGTAACTTTGTATGTTTTAGAGACCACATTCTAGACATATACAGACCAGAAGAAATTGTTCCGAATTGTTTAGTTCTGATGACGTCAGAAATGACGTCACGATGACTTCTTTTACTATAAATGGAAAATTTTACACACTTGTCAATTAAACGTATATCGTCCCTGATGTTTTTTTGGGCAACAAGTGAGCTTTTCCTTGGTTGATAGCGGTTTTTAAACTTTCACGCGCTGCATCTGGTGATTGATTTTTTACAACCTCATAACAGATGGAATTTGTCAAACATTTTGTTTATTATGTAACAAAATTTATAATATATAAAAAAAGGTTTCCACAAAAGTAGACTCGATTTCCATAGTTTTAAGCATTTAACATTTGCAGGAAATTAAAAGTTGGACCCGTTGAAACGTTTTATAATTTTGAGGGGGGCAAAAATTTAGGAAACAGTTTTTTCTTATCATGAATGTAAAAATCTACGAAGCTAAATGTATATTTTGACAAGAAATCAGCAAACACTGTCTTGTCAGACCAAAAAAAGCGCAAAAATTGGGAGTCATTTTACGAATTTTGACGTAAAATAATACAAGCAACAACTAAACTTAATTTCGGAAAATGACCATGAGTAATCCTCTTAAAATGACCACGAGTAATCCTTTTAGATTTACCTAATAAGATATAGGGTTAATGATTTTAGGTCTTTGTAAAAACTCGACGAATTCTACTCTTCATTGCGTTCAATACCAAGGCTCCTGGAACCAATTTGCAATTTCATTCCATTCGTCTTACTAATTAGATTTTAGTACTTTATGGGTAGGATGAAATTCCGGATTTTTGCACGAATTGCACTTTGTGTGAAATATTGATGGCAAGTAGACTTGACGAATAAATAATATATATGCAACTAGACTGATAAAAAAACGTAACCTAATCTGCATAAAGCCATATTTAAGCGACATCCATATAACTAGACAAATAATTATCAATTTTCGAAAATACTTGGATAGTATTTTCAGCCGTGAATCATTCAAAGGAGTCACATCGTGAGAGACCGGTGGATTCGAACCGGTTAGGTCCGTATACAAACTGGTGTACCGTCATATATGGTATGCACCGTCTGTATATGTGGGTCCGTATTCAATAGTCTTTCACGCGATGAGTACGAGAACATCATTATATGATACCTATCCCAGGACCAACACTTGTTCAAAGTCCGTAGTAAAGACGCTAGAATAACGTTTTCAATGTTGTTCTTGTGTCTTTCCTGTTGACTTTGAGCAGGTATTTGCCCACTTGGATACCTACTGTAACTTTTGTCATATAAATAATTTGGCGTCGGGTTCTGTACAGTTTTAAAGGAGAACTAAGTTCAAACATTTTTGCCTTTTATTTCTTAGATTAAAGCCGTACAATGATTGTGGCAGAGAAAAGTGTCATATCGTCACTACTTTGTCCATAATTGATACGCAAAGTGACCTACGGTTGCCATCATTTTGTCTGTTTTTTTATTCGGTTACCGTAAAGTTTAAGCTATAACGTGACGTCACATGTGCTACTTTGTAACTAAATTTGCATATGGTGGCGACCGTAAGTGATTTTGATGCCAAATACACAGGCAAATGTCAGGGTTTTGTTGCGAATTTTGAACGTTTGATTAAATTTAACGATATTTTATGAATTTTTAGACAACTCAGACTGATATTCACAAAGAAAAAATTCAGACCTTAGTTCTCCTTTAAATTCATATTTAAAATTAAGCATGACAGAAGTTCTATCATAAGGCTGTTTTCAAACTCCTCGACAAGTGCTAACGGTGGACGTTGTTTCATATGGACAGGCCTTCCGACAATTTCCAATGATTTAAAATAGCGCAGCCAATTTCTGGCTTCCGTTTTTCGACTTTCCATAATATCTGGAACAAACACGACGTCTGGTGCAAAATATTTTATTACTGAACATTACTGAGCTAACCGTTCGTCAGGCTTTGTAGACTCTGCTAGCTTTAATAACATATTTCTTCTTCTTCTTCTGACTCCTCAACAACTTTCGATGATTGAAGTTTTCTGATAATGCTGTTTCTGGACTCTCCAACAAGTTGCTGGATGGATGATGGATGTTCTTTCATACTGCCTATTTCTGGTCCCTCTACAAGCTCTCGTATTAGCCAAAAGTTTTTAATAACATCGCTGTACAACTCTAAAATATCAGCTAATTCATTCCTATTCCCCTTTGTTATCTTTTCTTTATTCTTCACAACACCATAAATCCCTGCTGCCATTCCTATCAAACTGAAAGCAAAACCGATTCCTTGAAGTGCTTGTGCTCCTTTACTTATATTTATGAAAACTTTTCCTACATTTGCTGCTGCCCCTGCTACGTCTCCTCCGGCATCAGCTATATGAAATATACCTTTAGCTGTCACTCCAGCATAAACAACTGTTAATACTTCTCTTGTCTTCTCAGATACTTTATTGGAAACATTAATCTTGTCATGTATTATTGACGTTACATCAATTCCCAGATTATTTAGAAGTCCTTTTGCGCCAGAGATTATAAGATCTTTCTCTCTGATTTCTCTAACCCGTGACCATAATAGAAAAAGAAAACCTTGAACTAAATTGATGACATAATCGAACGATTCTTTCAATCTTGTAGATAAACTCGTAGTATATGTTATAACAGATTTTACTAATACCACAAATGCATCGATGTCAACACCAGCACTCTTGAAGATATTATTAACACTTTCTTGTGCAGCTTTACCTTTTCTGTTCTTGTAAAAGAGAGAACCTCCACCAGCAATCCCACCTGCGCCCCCAACAACGCCAGCTACGCCACATAAAATAACTCCAGGTATAAACGTAACAGGGCTAAATAGTAAGCCAAAGCCAACTACGCCAGCCACTCCTGATGCAATAGAAACACCATCGGTAGATAAGTTAAGGAAATTCATCTAAAATATATATGTATATAATATCGGTAGCAAACTATTCCGTATACAAAGTCACGTATTTGGAAAACTGTCCTTACAAAGCCGAACATGTCATTGCTCGCGCTGCTCGGGTTTATTTGTTCAACTTCACCACAAGTAAAGTGAGACTCGATTTAGCCACCTCCATCGGCGATCGGATAGATCATCTCTCTTTGCGAAGTGTTCAGGCATTAGCATTGAGAGTGGGTATACACTGTTGATGAGGGTCCAGTGTTCCCCGATCTCGTCTCCGGATGAGTTCGAGCATGCGCAATGACCTTTTACTATATATATTTACAGGATCCAGTTTATGCCATCCATCTTAGTACCAATTGCTGTCTCACGCTTTTGTTTAAATGTTTCCGAATTGTGTTCAAAAACATTATTTTTCGGGACAACTCTGCCAGATCCAAAATTATTTCTGTGGAGACAATGTTTTCACTTCTGTCATCAAGTGCAAGATGCATGGCTTGTAACCCTTCATCGTAAGGAATATTTGGATATAAGCTTACTACATCAATGGTGCAAAGAATAGAGTTATCAGGAAGTTTTGAAAGTTTGCGCAATTTTGTTAAAAAATCATTAGTGTCCTTTACATAACATTTAGCAACCATCTTCAACAAAGGATGAAGATGGAAATCTACGTAGAAAGAAATGTTCTCCATAAAATATTATGTGTTAGATATTACTGATCTACCTGGAACATTTTCTAGCCATTTATGAAATATGCAGTATGTAAAAACAACCTAACTTTGGACTGTCAACAAAAGTAGTCCATTGTTTCCTTAGGAACACCACCTCTAACTCTAACTTTTGCTAAGTGAAACATAACTATTTTTATTAAAAGGCTGACAACATTTCCTGTACTTTTCTCATATACCTCTTTATCCCCAAGCTGTATCTCCGCCTCTTTAAGGTAATCCTCCCTGCCCCAATCTACAACATCAGATCCTTTGTCAGCCTCTTTAATAATTATTAATGCGTCATTTTGCAAAGATTAATTTGATTCGTGCTATACCTTAGTCACATTGCAATAATGTAATTTAGTGTCAAATGTTAAAATCTCTTCCTCAAGACGACTCAACTAAATTCCAATAGCAGCATCTCTCCTTTTTGGGTTAAACTTGGACTTTAGACGGAGTTTGTTAAAGACTCCCCATTGTCCTCGTTCTGAAAATGCCATATATATATTTGCTTATGCATGTTCGGCTTTGTAAGGACAGTTTTCCAAATACGTGATTTTGTACACGAATAGTTTGCTACTGATCATGCGCCATTTAGAATACTTCATTCAAAGTACCTTTTCCAATGGGAACAAAACTTGTTCAAAATCTGCAGACGCTAGAACAACGTTTTCAACTGAAACTTTTGAACGGGTTTGATTGTGCAATGAATTAACTCTATCAGCTCTGGGGTTTTCTGACTGGTGTAGCACTACAGGTGGTGCATAACGGGTCCACGACCTTTTTTTGACATGACACTTGACATGACATTTGTTAGAAGGTTTAATACTGTTGCTTAAAAACGTGTTACTTAACTCTATTTGATACTTCTTTCATAACCTTTGAATGAATGGCTTTTATGACTAGAGATTTTAGGACTTTTAATAAAATTTATCTAGGTTTATTTTGAAAAAGAAAAATTGGTAACTAGGGATATTTTTCCTTTAGTAACCAATTTATTGACAGGTCGTAAAAAAATGTTTTGGAAAAAGAAATTCTTCTTATTTTTGCTTGAAAAACATTCTGACCAATTATTGAGACAAAAAAATATATCTTTTTTTGCGCAACCTGTTTTTCCTTGATGACGTCAGCATAATTAATTACGTCATCAAAAATCTAATTACGCAAAAATGTTTATTATGGGTTGACCCAACTTTCTGGAAAGTTTTAACGCTACAACATGGTACTATCAAAGGTTATAGAGAGGAGAAGTGGGATTTTGTGCCTCCCTTCCCCCGCACAGAGCCCTGAAAAGCCCACCATAAATAGGGTTAAAGCATATATTGCCATTGAAGATGTCAGACAACAACAGGATGATCAAATATCTTGGTAAATAGGAACGATACTTACCTTCTTCTCTCTATTTCTCAATTCAACAATCAGTTTTTCAAAATATTCAGTTATTTCAATCATTGTTTCTTGTTTCCATTTACCAACTTCTTTTACAAATTGCAAAGACAATAACTTACATTCTTCAAACATGATCTTGTACATTACAATGACTAAAATAAAATGACAGCATGTTTAATGACACGGGTATTTAAAATATTTTAGCAGTCCCATTATTTATTTATTTTTAGTTATTGTTTGGGAATAATAACAAGATTTATTTTACTTCTATCTTCTATGTTAAGTTATATATTTACTATTAAACATTTATATAAAAGGAATTAAGTTTGGAGAAATTAGCCCTACCAGTATCGGGCTTTTTTGGAGGTGGGAGGCTAGTAACCGGGCTTTAAAATCATTGTAGACTTCACCACACCCGGATGTACCACACCCGGATGACATTTGAAATACTGAGAAAAATCTGCAAAATCTGAGTTCTCTAAAACATTATCTATTGAAACTCTACATGAGAAGGAAGAATGACATTCAGTTGGTTGGAGGAATCCTTTAAAACTCTTATATTTGCTAATCAAGAATGGTTTTAGCACTATAACTTCTTAAAAAGACAAGCTAATGTCCAACTTCGTCTTCAGGGCTACTCTCTCTCTCTCTCTCTTAATGAGTGGTCAAGATGACAAAAGAGAACAAGCACTGCGACGAGATTAACCAATGACGATACTAAGAAACAATAAAATGAAAACGTTCAAACAATATTTTAGAAAATCTAGTCACGTGAGGTGAAAGAATGCCTATGTCCGTTTTTGAGGGGATAAAGCGATGTTTTTTCATCTCTTTAATTAAGAAAAACATATCAAAGCATAAAGTACCTCCGGTGTAAAATTTAAATTAAAAAGAAAATGTAGTTTGCTTTAAAACAATAACTTACATGAATTCTCTATCCCACTCAAAAAGCTTGATTCATCGCTAGTCTGCACATTTAGATAGCTGATTAGATTAAGCACCTGTTCAATATCTGGTCGATCATTTGGATCTTGTTGCCAACAATACTCAATTATAGATTTCATAATCATTTCATTGTTACAGTTGATTGGATCTTCTGAAGTATCTTCTTTAAACGTTGGTCTTTGATTATCTAATACCTTTGCCTTAATTTCGGAATAGGAGAATTGATCAGATAATTCTTTTTCCCAAGGATGTTCTAAATTTCTAACTTCGTACATAAGCACTCCAAATGCATATATGTCGCTTTTTTTGTCAACAAGATTGAGATGTTCAAACCTTTCAGGTGATAAAAATGGAGCTGTACCTTTGGCATCTTTTTCACCTTCGTTAGCCAAAGACCTTGAATGTTTAACTGTATGGATTATTTTTCTCCTAGATTCTCCAAAGTCGCAAAGCTTGAAAATCCATGATTTAAAGTCTTTGAAAACTAAAACATTCGCAGCTTTAAGATCGTTGTGAACAATATTTTTCTGATGGAGATATACCATTCCTTTACAAACCTATGTAAGAAATTAAATAACTACCTTTGTAATAATAATAATAATATAGAAAAAAGTACAGCGTGAAAGACTACCCAATACGGACATTGTATTGTCATATATGGTAATGCATGTTACGAACATGGAGATATACTTATTCCTCCAGCATCAGTTTTATCAGCCGAGAATGCCAAGTTTTTATTCATATAAAACTTTCATATTTTTAAACTTTCTTTTTCCTTAATAATGTTACCAGTTTTATTAAAACATATTACTGTTGAACTTCCATATAACGACAACTTGTGAAGAGAACCTAAAAATATGCTTCCTTGGTTAGATATGCCGGAGATTTGCTGAAATAAGGAATTTCTTTAGTGGGTGGAAAATGTGGTAGGAAAAAATAAAAGTTAAAAGAAAGCTCGATATATCTTCCTTGAACAATGTTACTTAATGTCTGAAGAAACTCTTTGATATATCTAGTGCCCATTATAGCAGTGGTTTTGACCCGGTACAAAACAAAATTGATATAATTTTCTTATGACGACCTAATTATGACCTTCTAATATATTTCTTACCTGATGAACGGCTGCTGTTTTAAAGGAGATGTCGATTTCTTCTTTTAATTCATCTAACACTTCTCTTAAGGAATGACAAGTAATTACTGTTCCGTCTTTCCCATCTAATGTTATCTCAGCTTTTTCCATAACTAAAGCAAGCATACCATCGTTACACACACCAAAACATTTAACAATATTTCTGTGATCTAATTCAAGTAGCATTTTCGCTTCCTTTTCAAAGAGTTCTTTATTTCGAGAAGAAGATGGCAGTAATTGGAATTTTTTGACAGCAACTTTCTGTCCTTTCCATGTTCCACCATACACAGTGACTCCATCACCATATCCAATTTCATTATCACTGAAATTTAAATCTTCCTTCTTTAAAACGTACTGAGAGCTAATGCAGCTAGATTTTGTAGATCCTCTAGTACCGCCGAAATTTAACATCGCCATCTTATTTGATGACTGTGGAAGGTCATTTCCCTAAATTAAACACACACAAAATGAAGTATGACCCGTATACCTCCATTTATTTTGTCATATCCACTACTTTTGACTGAATACAGCAAAGGAACTGATTGAAAAAGCTGTATTCGGCCAGTTAGTGATGACTTCTACAACAGAATCAACATTATGTGATGTATCGTAATTCTATGTAGAAAATAAAAACACCTGTTCATTGTCTCCTTTAAAGAGGGGCGTTAATTAGAAGAAAGCTTTAAAACTAACAGGGTATTATTTATTTTTCAGGTTTTAAAGGGGGTAATTTGGACTTCGGCGGTAATATTTGCAGTATATTAGACCAGACTATTTCGAATTAACTGATCTTATCTGGTGTCGATCCGTATCTGAATTGAAGTCATTTCTAATTTGTGCTTACTGAACCGCACCCACTTTGTTTCTATAGTATTATTTATATATATATATTTTTAGACATCTATTCTCATAATTACGACGTGTTTTATATCTCAAATCCTCTAAAGGTAACAAACGTCTCCTTCTGTTGAAATTCTATCTCTAACAAACGTTCCCTTAAATACTAAAATTTTAATAAACGCCCTGGGCGTTTAATTGTATGCATACGGGAACTGAAAATTATTCATCATATATATTCTTAAACAACGTGAAAGACTACCGACTACAGTTCCGTATATTTCCCAAACATATGGATAAACGGGACCATATCCAGCAGTAGGAGAGATACCATCATTTTGAGAGTTTTTGTTGAAAAGGAAGTATTTAGCCTGTAAAGAGTCTAATAAGTAACTTTATATGACAACACAAAGATCTAGATAGGACCTAGTTGTTCGAAAGATGATTAGTTTAATCTTCAATTAAATTGACTTTTCACGACATTTGATTGGTAGATAGTAGATTCTAGATTAGAATTAATTGGCTTTCGAACAACTGAGCTCAGAATAATACATTTTCCTACTAAATGATTCATGCTGTTTTTAATTATTGGAACATATATGACCACTTGAAGAAGAATTTGAACCGTCAGGTGATTGACAGATTACTAGTTTTAGAAATCGGTTTTTTAATTTTTTGAAGGTATAACAGGATTAAATTGGCTAAAATAAACATGCAAGAAGGAGCGTTACCAGTGTGCATACAATCACGGAAAAATATTATAGCAAACTTCATGAAGTTTAAAGAGTAATATACACCACAAGTAAACCAAAACAGCTGAAAACGACCAAGAGAAGTCCTTATAGATTTATCTTAAGATTTTGTGCTCAGGATCTTAGATCTTTTTGCAAACTCGACAAATTATGTCGATTTTTGCAGCCTAGTACCCCCGCTCTTAGAAAAAAATCGAGTTTTCTAACATCTTGCTAAAAAAAATTCAAGGTATTTTTGTGAAAGTTGAAATTCAGAGTATTTGCATGAATCTCCCTTTTTTCAAAATATTAGTGACTGCAATTGTAAGCCAGGGCTCAGACGGATCTCTACAAGGCGATTTCGCTTGCACAAATTCTAAATGAGACCTTTGCATTGGTTGAAAATGACGTCACTTTACAGGTGATGTCGCTTTCAACCAATGTAATTGCTTCATTTAGAATTCGCGCGAATGAATTTACCTACTGGAGATCCGCCTTTTACCTCATTTTCATGGCAGTGAGAAGTGGACTTTATAACCTCTTTGATATGATATTTGTTTGATCAGCTGAAGTAAGAAATCAATCCATGTTCAAACATTAAATGCGCTTTTCATCAGCAAACAGAATGGGTCGCTCGTGAGCAATGTTTATGTAGAGATTCCCAGAGCTTCAAACACAACCTCGATTTTGACTAAACATCCCGTACTGACAGGGCATGGACATCTTCCATAATAGTGGAATTCGTCAACTACAAAGCAGACCTAATGAATTAGTGCATTTGCATTGGTTGTTGTTTTTGTTGTTATGATACGGAAACCATATTTTTGTGGTTTATCCTCAGTTATAAATCACATTCTAGAAGATATAAGTGTCTACTTACTGTGGTTAACCAAGACAGGACACTGTTTCTTGAACTTGTTTTTGTTGACAAGTTATATGTATAGCTATGAAAAGTTTCAACTTCCTAGGATATTTCTAATTAATTAAATTGCATATAATGGCGATCAATTAACAATTGATTCAGTAGAATTTCAGGACTTAAACATTGTCCCAAGGACCAACAAAATTTATTGACCTTAAATAATAATGCATTGTTTGCTACATTAGTTTGTCACTCTATGCAACATTTTCCTAATGTTATTCTAATTTTGGAGGGAAAAGGTGTCCACGATGATTAAAAGGGCTAACATATGCAGTTCTGTATAGCCTCTTCTGGATTAGAAAATAGGCTCATTTATATTCAATCATTTACAGTATATAGAGAGAATTAAAAACTTGGCAATCTAGGCATTGGCAAACTTAATTGATAACAATCACGTTTTTAGGGCATGATAAGAATCCCTAGGAACGAGATTGAGGAAGTAATTGTTATGGTCTATACGTATGGTATTTTTTGCGGGGTTCTTTTACGGCTTTTTGCGGTCTATTCAACTTCAAATAGTAAAACGACAGCGACAATAGTTAGAGTTTAGAACATAAGCGCAATCTCACATTCCAGCTGGCAAAAACCTGTTCGAATTCTGCAAAATGACGATAGGACAACGTAATTTTGTTGACTTTGAACAGGTTTTTGCCGGTTTGGATTGATGTGGAAAGTATACAAGAACGCCTTGAATGTCCTAGTTTGCTTCAAGATTTGTCTCAGAAGAAGCCAATCCATTGCAAGATCGTAGCGCAATTGATTAGCAAGAAGTAATTTTCTCACAGAAATTCGAGTAGGATCTATTATAACAATGTATTATCGACCTCATTAATGATAAAAAACATCCAGTCAGTGGGAGGGCTTTCACGAGATTTAAAATTTACGTTAGGGGGAGAATATATGACTTTAAACATACTATTGAAATACCTAATACACTGACTGCATGGCCAAAATTCACAAATCGACCTCTTGGGACATAAAAAGAATAATCAAAATCTTTAATAATAATATTTTTCATTAATATGTGATAGATATCTTCATTAACCCTTCATTAGTATGGTGTGGACCCCCTGAATTTTTAAATTTTGCTGTGAAAGTAACATAACAAAAATTACTATTCAGGAGGTTATTTTCTTAAATATTTTAAAAATCTGCATCATACTTTTTGACTTTTTGCCCCTGAATTTTCTAATACCTTCCCATGAATTAACAAACTTCCAAGGGTACCCCACCATACTAACGAAGGGTTAATGGACTTATGTGAGCACAGTGGGGGGATTTGAATTAGCAAAGATATAATGGAGAGTTATCTACAGGGGAAGCTTAAATGCGAGAAGGTCATATGCGCGGAGATAGAGCAGGAATTACATTGGAGAACAATGATGTAGTAACAATGGACTCATATTGTGAATGTATATTTGAGATATGTTGTGTGACGGATCCAGTCAAGCGCAACACACTGAAAATAATGGGTTTCACTGAAGGTCTGGTTTCCTAGTATTGTTAAATAAAGCCAGTATGTTTCTTTCCTGTCTGGCTGTTCTGACTGTCTGTTCTTCTTGTTTCCTTTTATTTCACGGTTTCTCTAGGTGTACACTGACTTTTGCTCCTTCTAGACATTTTGAGTCTCTAAATTAATTTACTTGTGAGTCTCCTAACCCTAACAGGACTTTTTAAAAGAATGAAAATTTGAAAGATTGGGTAAAACGGAATGGCCATGTGACAAATATTTACCAAATGATAAGTAGTAATTGCAGAAGGTTACAAGTTTCGGTTCCAAATGCAACTTACGTCATTCATAATTACGTTTGAAGACAAAATACAATCAAGTACAATTAAATAATGTAAAATATGCTCTACGTGGTTTCAGAATATAGCCTTTACATCAACTTCATTATTAGGTATAGCTTAAAAATGTTACCAAAAGATGTAAAGTAAATTGTATGAGGAGTTTCAGGTCGATAGCTTTATTGCAAAAAAAAGTTATTAAGTAAAACCTTAGGGGAAAGGGCAGAATCCGGAATATGTTCTGTTAAGACGCTCGTGGTACATTTTAATGATAAAAATTGTGTAACGTTGGTTTCACACCGTAAGCATCCTGTCCTGTATGTTAAAGCCTTTAGTTCGTCATTATCTCATTGTCCCTCGTGTAATGTTATTCATGAATTCTAAGAAATACTACTAATTGCTGTTCACTAAATTTAATTATAATGTTGATAAGTTATCAACAAGCGGTGTACGATTAATTAATATGTGTTTATGTTACTTATTTTATAGTCATTAACTTAATTATTATAATTATTTACTATCTTGTTCATAATTGGCTATTTTTAAAAGATTTAGTATAGATTTGTTAGGTAACTTGATCCTCCCGGTCGGCCAAAACCTGTTCAAAGTCAGCAAAATAACGTTAGAAAAACGTTGAACGTTGTTCTAACGTTATTTTGCTGACTTTGAACAGGTTTTTGCTGGCTGGGTTCACACCATTTGAGGTCAGTAATCAAAATGAATATAATATGTAGAGAAGTAGTCTTTTAAATTTAGAACAAATAATCACTGCAGAGGAGGAGGGATTTTTGAGCATTATAACCTGATGTTATGATCAAAAATCTTCTCCGGAGTGATCATTTGCTCTTCCAACACTGATAGCATTTTTGTTAATAATATTTGCAATTGATTGGTTTAGGCTCTCTTTCCCA